>PIJE02003378.1:15866-32843 GCA_002895965.2 Coryphaenoides rupestris | reverse complement strand
TTAATTATTACTTTTAGACAATGTTCTGCTGCCTCCGCGCCGTTACGCCCGTAGCAGCCATCTCTCTTTGCTATAACTACTGGCCACATCGTGGCATCTGTCTCCCTTATATATTAGTCAATTATCATAATACTTATAATTTGAATACCTCTGGACTCATAGGCGTTGTTCCGTATTCTGCATTCTCTACAAACAGCTGATTTTTTTGTATAGCCCTGTTGAATTTTTCTACAACTGATGTTGTACTCTTTCATATATATAGTGTATTCAATCTATCGGTGTATAGGTACTGTATATACATATAGTTACACAAACACTTAGAAAAACCCCTTTGCACATTACTTCAGGGTCTATACTGACTCATGTCCCATTTAAAAATGCCTAAAATGGTTACTTAAATGTACTTAATATCTGCTCCATATATCTGTAATTGGTTTTAACTGACCTTTTGCGTCTGGTTTTTCTCTTCTTATTTATATATAATCATCGCAAATTCGGAGTCCCCGTCGTTCGCTCTGGTCGCAGGGTTTTAAAATTAAAGTTGAGGATGAACGGCAGAAGTTCTGTCGTTCTTTTGAGGTCACGACAACGTTCAAATATATAAAAATATATAAAATATATAAAAATATATACGCACGGACGCTTTTAATATTCAGGGACCCAATTCATTGATTTATTTTGGGACGCGCGTCGGTGCGATTTTTCATCCTTCCGCTCCTCTCCTGGGAGACACACACACACACACCTACACACACACACCAACACACACACACCTACACACACATTTACACCACACCTACACACACACCTACACACACACACACACACCACACACCACAACACACACCTACAAACTACACAACCTACACACACACTACACACAACACACACAAGTTCCTCATTTTGCCGTGTCCGTTTTCCTTCAGGAATGGATGGCGGAGACCGAAGCGACTGAATTTAATACCGGTGGCCCCCCGGAGTACGTCGAGTAGACGCTGGTGTGGCCCCGGTGGCCCCTCTCCCATCCCTCCTCCCCTCCCTCCCCGCTGGGTGGCGCCTGCCTCCTCCCACTAGGCCCCCCCACATCGGAGGTGGAGGTGGCGGTGGGCTTGTTGTGATGGGGAAGTAGCAGAACACGGGGGGCCCACCGGGGGAGCTGTCACCTCCACGCCGCCCGGTTGGTGACACCGGGTGGCAGAGGGGTACGCTGTATGGAGGCATGTAAGTGTCTGCAACATGTATGTGTCTGTGTGTGTGTTGTGTGGTGTGTGTGTGTCGGGTGTGCGTTGTGTGTGTGTGTGAGCGTGTGATGTGTGGATGATGTGTGTGTGAGATGTGTGTGTGTGTGTGTGTGTGTGAGATGGTGGTTGTGAAGCGTGTGTGGTGTGATGTGTTGTGTGTGTGTGCGCATGTGTGTGTGCATGTGTGTATGAGTGTATGACGTCTGTGATGTGTGTGTGATGTGTGTTGTGTGTGTGGTGTGTGTGTGCGCATGTGTGGTGTGTGCATGGTGTGTATGAGTCTATGACGTGTGTGTGTGTGTGTGTGTGTGTCTGTGTGTGTGTGCGCCATGTGTGTGCTTGCGCATGTGTGTGCTCGTAGTGTGTGTGTGCACAGTGTGTGTGTGTGTGTGTGCTCCTATGTGTGGATGTGTGTGGTGTGTGGTGCGCGCATGTGTGTTGTGTGTCCTCATATTATGTGTGATGTGTGTGTGTGTGTGTGGCGTGTGCGGTAGGCATGTGTGTGTGGTGTGTTCGCTCTATCTGTGATGTGGTGTGTGTGTGTGTGTGTGTGGCTGTATGCATTGTGTTGTGGTGTGTGCTCATTATCTGTGATGGTGTGTGTGTGTGTGTGGGTGCTCGTACGTGTGGACGTGTACGTGTTGTGTGTGTGTGTGTGTGTCTGACGTGTGTGTGGTTAAATAGTAAAGGTCAGACATGTCTTGGATTATCATTCATAGGGACGCACCTCATTGTTATAAAAAGTCTTACCGAGTTTTCGTTTGCGTCACTTCCGACTAATATTTACCGGTGGAGAGTACGCGGCCTCTTCACAGTGCCGAAGGGAGTGGATGCTAAAAGGATCCATATATGTGTGTATGTGTATGTTATTTTTGCGGGGTTTTTTTGTGCGTCGGAGAACCGTGACCGGTACCGCTTCATAAGAAGCGGTCTACGGAGTCGCTTTCGTGTCATCTGCGTTGCTGTCCGGGAGCACCCGCCTGGACCTACAAGCGCCCCACCTACCTTCGTTTACAGTTGTGTGTGTGTTTGTGTGTGTGTTGTCGTGGTGTGGTGTGTCTGTGTTTTGCTGACTTTAACCTGCGGTGCGGTGATTAGCCTTAATTGCACCACAGGCTCTACTGTGCCGGAGATGAGGCCGATGAAGCAGCCCCAAGCACACACTCTCCCAACAACACAACACAACACACACATACATACATACATACGTACAGGACGCTTTCCATGAGTTAGCCGTGCCTTTGGCTGGCTGTGTTCTTTAGCTCAGGTGTTGGTCTCTCAATAGGTTTTAGGGTTTTACCTTCGGTTAAAAGGGAAACTTGTTGTCAAAGTGGGTCGTGGTGTGTTATTGCAAATGAACATATCAACCTTTCCTCCGCGTCGCCTGGTGCACCCTGAACTCCCCGCCTACGTAAGTTCCAGGCGATTGATGCTAAATCTTACCCCCGCGACTCTGTCAAATGTCGGAGTGTGGTTGTAAGGATTAGCTCTGGGCGACCCTGCGGGCCCCAGAGGAAGACACACACACCACACACCACACACACACAGATCGCTTTAGCATCGCGACACTTGCATGCGTTTGAACACTGTGTCACCTAATGGATGATAGATGGAGATACGGTTGAAAAATTGTATCCGTTAAATGTAAAACAAAAAAAAAGAGGAAAAAATAATATGTCCATTCAGCACACACATATAAATACAGTGCCCTTATCTATCTGTATTAATGTTTCGGTTGCGCACGCAGAGGCGGAGGCGCGGTACGGTGCTGTCAAGGACCTGCTTTCCACGGCGCGGTGGTTGGTGTGTGCGTGGTGGTGTGTGTGGTGGTTTGGTCTAGTAGTTGGTGCGTGGTTGGTGGTGTTGGTTGCTAGCTAACTCGGTCGGTGACTGACTGCTGCGGTGGTTCCTGGTCCGGGTTAAATAATGACATGCAATAATAACAACGTCGGACACGGACCCTGAACTCATGTTAATAGCGCTGCGGCGGCGGCTGCTTGCTGCTGCTGGCTTGCTTGCTTTGCTGCTTGCGGTGGTTACAAACACGCCGCGGGGCCTCGCTCACCACACTGCAAACACCGCCATCCCCTGCTGTTGGTGGATGCAGGGGCCCCGTGTGTTTGTGTGTTGACTGTGTCATGTGTGGTTTGTGTGTGTGTGTGTTGTGTGTGTATGGGGGGTTAAAACAGTGATTGTGTGGGATTAGATTCGTGGGTAATGGCAGGGCTATATGCTCGTGGTGCCAAGAGAGGGTCTGCTCATCTTCATTGCCCGCACTGAAACACACACACACACTCATGCACACACACTTCATGCACACACACTTCATGCCACACACACCACACAACACACACACAGACAAACCCCATTGCTTAAGGCCCATCTATCCTCATATACAGGGCATGGGACCCCCCCACTCCCCACTCTCTTCTCTCTCTCTCTCTCTCTCTTTCCTCTTTTTGCTGTTGTTTCTCTCGTCTGCACACACACACACACCACACAACACACACACACACACACACACACACACTCTCTTCTCTCTCTCTCTCCTTCCACGTTCGCCGCTTGTTCTCTCACTCACCCTCTTTCACCCTCCTTCTCCCTCCCCTTCCTCTCCTCCCTGCCTCTCTCTCCCCTCCCGTTCGCTCATGTCTCACTCAGGTCACTCTCTTCTGGTTTACCTCTCTCTCTCTTTCTCTCTCTTTCTCTGCCCCCCCTCCCTCCCTCGCCTCCCTCCCTTTCCCGCCCTCCTCTCCTCCACCCCCCCCGCCTCCCGCTTGTCCTTGTCCACCTCTCTCTCTTTTCCACTTGTCGTCCCCCCTCGTGTTTTATTTCCTCCACTCCATTCTGTGCTCCAATTTATCTTGAAGCATCGGTCTGTGTATTCTTCTGCGTAATTTGTTTGATCCCGGAATTAAGACGTCGTGCATCGCCCGTCCTGACGGACCGATTGGAGCGAGCGCTCGTACACGCACACACGGCGCGCCACCACACCACACACACACGCACACACACACACACCACACCGTACGTACATATTACGGCAAGACGTACGTTACTCACACCCCACCACACACAACACAACACCACACCACACACGCACACGCACATTTTTTGTATTATTCTATAAAAAGTTCCTATAAATCACTGGTTACTTAATCGGCCCCAGACGACCCTCCCTCCCCCCTCTCCTCCCGCCTTACACCCCCACCCCCCTCTGCTCTCTCTCCCCCTCTCGTACTAAACACAGACCAGATGCACAGGGAATATTGGGGATGGTAGAAGGGCACCCGAGAGACCGCCTTGCTTTTTCTTTTTCTTTTCTTTTTTTCCTGTTTTGTGCTTCTCCTTTTTTCTGTCCGGCCTGTCCCGCCCTTCTCCGCCCTCCCTTCGCCTGGCTGCTGCCTGCTGTGCCCTGATGTCGCTGAGTGACTGCTAGAATGGTGTGCCTGTAGTGTGTGTCAACAATTGTCAGCAATCATTCTGGCAGCCAGCTCCCTGTTTCTCACATTGCTGTCTACCTTCATTCCGGGCACTGTATTTTGTCAGTCCACCGAGTTTTTCTATTTTATTAGCCCTCCTCAACTCAAAAGCTTGTCCTTCCTCTACTCCTCACTCCCTTCGTGGCCGCTCCTCCCTCCGGATCGCTTCTCCTCTCTACTCGCCCTTCCCTTGCTGTGTCCTCCACTGCACATACTCTTCCTGTGTCTCTCTCCCGCATTCTACGTAACCCTTCCATAGATCCTCCTCTTCATCTTGTGCATACAGCCCTCTTTACCATCTCTCCATCTTGCCTGACCCTCTCTCTCCCTCCCGTCTCTTCTCCCGAAGTCCGGCGCTTCTCCTGCCATCGATCTACTCTCTCTCGTTTCTCCTCTCTCCGCCTCACTTCTCGCCTCCTCCTCGCCCATCTCTCTTCTGTTTTTTCTGAGTACGCGTGTGTTTCTCAGTATAGATTATAAGGAACCTAATACAGGTGAGTTAGAACCTGGGATTGGATCTCCCATGCCCGCCGCCTCCTCGCCCCCTCTGTGAAAGGCCCAGCGTGTGGCGCTCGAAGGAGGAAATCAAGTTTGAGATGAAAGTTTTAGTTTTGAGCAGCGCTATAATGGACATGAACACTTAGAATAAATACAAACTTGGAAGGGGGGGGGGGGGCTTGCCAGACGGCTGATGTTTGGAGGTTTCCGCTCTCTCGTGGTGGGGAGCCTCGGGGGCGGGTTGCGTGGGTGATCAGCGCGGGCGGTGGGGTGAGTTCGCTGACAAAGCCGTATGGGTTCAGTTCATGCGGTTTTATGAACTCGTCAGGGAGGACCTCCCATAACTGCAAGGGTTACTGTGCCTATTTGCTCGCGCGAAGTCAGTCGCTCACATTTACCATCCCTCTCTCAGGGTCTCTCTCGTGTCTCTCTCTCTGTCTTCCATTACACGCTCCAGTATTTGGTCCTTTATTTTGTCTCTCCTGTTTGCTCTCTTCTCTCTCTCTTCTCTCTGTCAACTCTCTATCTCCCTCCATCTTCTCTCTCTCTCGCTCTCTCTCTCATCTTCCCTCTTTGCTGTCTGTTCTATCAGTGTGCCTCATCCATATATCACACTTCTCTTTCTATCCCTTTAGCTGCTAGTCTTTATTATCCTTCCTTTCTTTCACAACCTGTGTGTTCCTGAGTCTAGCATTCAACCACACACACTCAGCCACACACACACATGTCACTCGGCATCACATACACAAACTACATCCATTCTACCAACGCACAGACACACACAGATCCACCACACACACACAGACCATGATGTTCACAAACACATCATACTTAGAGCAAATCGGATCCCCATTTCATTTCAGCACTGTATCATCGTTTCACACACACACACACACACGTCACACGTTCACACACACACACTAACATACACATCAACCGCGAGCGCACGAGCTCAGACAGCGAGCGGAGTGAGAGGGAGTGTAGGATGTGACTTTGTCGAAAGTCTCGCAACAAGACACATTTGCGTCGTGCTTCTTACTGTCGACCTCTAATCGCAGCTTTCCTTTGTGGTTCCGCGCGCCCCCGACCCACACGATACAGGCTGCATTGGATTATAGTCGCCACCGACACACACACACACACAACGACGCAGACGCCTCAACTCTACTCTAACCATAGCACATACATAAGACGATTACATAAAATAGCGATGGCCAATCGGCCCACGCATAGATGGCAGAAAGTAACAAGATCATGTCTATCAGTACTTTAGTCCGAGACAGCTCGCAAGTGTATGTGCTCGAGAGAGCGCCGTTTCTCCTGCGTCATCCACCGTGTTACGCTCTGATGCCTCCCTTCCTCGCGTGGTAACCCGCTCGGCCCTCGTGCGTATCGGTCACTGGGCGAAGTCATAGAGCAGAAGACGAACTCTCGGTTTGTTTATCTGCAATCATGGGGTTTTGCTCAGCGCGGTAGCTTTTGTACTCATTCCGCAGGTGAACTGTTGAACACGAAGTGAGACCAGACGCCGGACTAATGCTGGGAAACGTGTCGCTCCTTAGCTGTGCTCTGCGGGGATGTCATCGATGGAAGGGGAGAAAGAGAGCGAGAGAAGAGAGAGAGAGAGAGAGAGAGCCGTCGAGAGAGAATGAGACGAGAGAGAGAGCGCGCCGGTCTTTCGGCACACAGGACAGGCCTGCAGAGTTTCCTTTTATGCCAAGAGCCAACTCAGCCTTGTGTTCTAGCCAAGAGCTATGGGGGTGAGGATTTAAGGGAAAGGGGATGGGAGAGGGAACTGTAGAGGAGCTGCTTAAAGGGGGTCCGGTCTGGACTCGCGGTTTTCTTTCTTTTTTTCCCGGTTGAAAACCTAAAATGAACCAGATGCCAAGATACGGAGACGACGGTTCTTCCACCGGCTCATCATTTAATCCAGCGCAGTCGCCGGCTTCACGACGTTAGGCTGAACAATCGGCACGATCTCTGTTGTCTCTTGTCGACGGTTATTTAGTGTTATTTAACATGACTGCAGGATCCAGAGACGCAGACGCAGCTCCGTGTGTTCTGTTGTATATATATACTGCTGTTGTACAACTCTGTTAACGACCACAACGGCGACGTCTTGCTTGCTTTGTGCATGAAAACACGATTCGTATAAATTATGCATAGAGGCGTCTATAATGCCTCGAAATAGGTTCTGTTTGGAGTACACTGAGGCCTCTTAATGACGAAACCACTTGGAAAACATAACAACACCGTATGGGCCGCGTCGCGGACCCGGGAGTGCGATTGGACGGCTGAACTCCATCCTTCGGCCGAGCCAATGAGGAGACACTTTGGGCGCCATAGAAACCAGCCGCCCGCCCAAATTTTTGCCATGACGCCAAATATCAACGCCTGTCAGCGACCGCAAACGCCGCTCTCAAACGATAGGCCCCCCCCCGCCCGCCATCCATCACCCTGGCTGGCGCAAACGGCACACACCACCAACCACACACACGCAACCCCACACATACACACACACACACAGTTCATAGTCCAAGTGGAGACCTAATTCACCAAGGGCTACTGTGTGTGTGTGTTTTGAGTTGCATATAACCAAGTCACACACACACACACACACACACACACACACGCACACACACGCACACACACACACACACACACACACACACACACACACCACCCAGGAAAAGTACAAATGCCAAACGTCAATCCACGCAGGCCTTAATTATACTGGAATAAAACATTGTGGAGTCCTGCACCCGAGGCTCAGGAATGATTCCCGTTCCATTTCATTGATCACGAAAGTACTGAAGCAGGAAAGTAAAGTATTGCTTCCTCCCCCTTAATATTAATAAGAGCATAAAGAACACGCAGACTCAGATGAGCTTGTAGAGTGTGTGTGTGTGTGTGTGTGTGTGTGTGTGTGTGTGTGTGTGTGTGTGTGTGTGTGTGCGTGTGTGTGTCCTTGTTTGTTTCAATGTGTAACTGGGAGTGACAGGGAGAGGAAATGGAGACGAGGAAGGAGACTGAGGAAGAGAGCGAGCGAGGGGGGAGGTAGAGAGACAGAGACAGACAGAGAGAGAGTAAGAGATAGAGAGAGAGAGCGACAGAGAGAGAGAGAGAGAGGCAGAGAGAGAGAGAGACAGAGAGCGAGACAGAGAGAGGTAGAGATAGAGACAGAGAGGACAGAGAGAGAGAGAGAGAGTAAGAGGTAGAGAGAGAGACAGAGAGACAGAGAGAGAGAGAGAGAGAGAGAGAGAGACAGAGAGCGAGACAGAGAGAGGTAGAGTTAGAGACAGAGAGAGAGAGAGACGCAGAGAGAAAGACAGACAGAGAGACATCGAGAGAGAGAGAGAGATACACAGAGAGTGGGAGTCAGAGACCGAGAGAGACACAGAGAGAGGGAGAGAGAGATTGAAAGAGAGAGAGAGAGGGAGAGAGAGAGAGAGAGAGAGAGAGAGAGAGAGAGAGAGAGAGAGAGAGAGAGAGAGAAGAGGAAAGAGAGAGAGAAAGAGAGAGAGAGAGAGAGAGAGAGAGAGAGAGAGAGAGAGAGAGAGAGAGAGAGAGAGAGAGAGAGAGAGAGCAAAGGGGAGAGGAAGCAAGCCAGATTAATTAGATGCAAAGTGAAATTAGGTCAGTCCTTAATAATAGCTGGGTAGTAACTTCCGAACACATCCTGCGACGAAGCACAAAGCGTCGCCGGGGCTCGTTGTGGGCGACGCAGAGCTACCCATCATGTTATCCCCCGCCGCGCTCACTTCCTCTTCCTCTTCCTCTTCCTCGCCCGTTCGGCCGCGTGCTGCAGAAAAAGAAACCCACCGTGGGCCTAAAAATAACACGCGGCAGCACACGCCGGCTCAGTGGCGTGACCGACGCACTCGACGGGATTAATGTACTGGAGATGGTATCGCCCGCATGCGTGTGTTTTATACATAAACACGCACACACACACGACGCACACACACACAACACCCCCGCACACACACACACACACACACACACACACTCAACACACGCCGCGTGCGCGATGTCGTGGATAATCTCAAGCGGCGGCCTGAGAAGGAGCTCGCTGGTGGAGAAGATGCTTCCCTCCATCCCCCCTCTTGGGGCTATTGTCTGAAGATTAAATGAGGCTGCTGTTGGATAAACCAACGCGTATAAATTAATGAATGAATAAATAACGCGCCGGAGAAACCGCGTCGTATTATTGAACGACCTCGTAGGTGGCGGAGGCGGTTCCTTTATGCCGGCGCGGTGGCGGCGGACTCAATGCATCATCTTTACGGCGAAGGAGAGAAGCGCAGCTGCGGTAACAAACGAACGCTCGGGCCCGCTTGGTGGCGACCGCCGCGGCGTTCCATCAACTCCAGGAAGGGTTTTTGTTTTTTTGAGGGCTGCGACCGTTCAGTCCATTTATCGATTCGGCGAGAGACATACAATTATTGGGGGCGGCAGTAGCAGCTCAGGAGGTAATAAGAGCGGTTGTCTGGCAACAGGAAGGTTGCTGGTTCGATCCCCGGGCTCCTCCCCCTCCTAGCTAAGTGTGGAGGTGTCCCTGAGCAAGACACCACCTAACCCTACCTGCTCCTCCTAGCTAAGTGTGGAGGTGTCCCTGAGCAAGACACCACCTAACCCTACCTGCTCCTCCTAGCTAAGTGTGGAGGTGTCCCTGAGCAAGACACCACCTAACCCTACCTGCTCCTCCTAGCTAAGTGTGGAGGTGTCCCTGAGCAAGACACCACCTAACCCTACCTGCTCCTCCTAGCTGAGTGTGAGGTGTCCCCTGAGCAAGACACCACCTAACCCTACCTGCTCCTCCTAGCTAAGTGTGGAGGTGTCCCTGAGCAAGACACCACCTAACCCTACCTGCTCCTCCTAGCTAAGTGTGGAGGTGTCCCTGAGCAAGACACCACCTAACCCTACCTGCTCCTCCTAGCTAAGTGTGGAGGTGTCCCCTGAGCAAGACACCACCTAACCCTACCTGCTCCTCCTAGCTAAGTGTGGAGGTGTCCCTGAGCAAGACACCACCTAACCCTACCTGCTCCTCCTAGCTAAGTGTGGAGGTGTCCCTGAGCAAGACACCACCTAACCCTACCTGCTCCTAGCTAAGTGTGGAGGTGTCCCTGAGCAAGACACCACCTAACCCTACCTGCTCCTCCTAGCTAAGTGTGGAGGTGTCCCTGAGCAAGACACCACCTAACCCTACCTGCTCCTCCTAGCTAAGTGTGGAGGTGCTGAGTTCTATGGTACCAGAATGTCTGTTCAGATACTATGCAGACAACTTAGCAATTATGAAACTCGTTCTATTAACCTTGCAACTATGAATGCTGTAAACCTGCTCTATTCTTATCTTTATGTACCACAGTGATATATTGCTCTTTCAACAAATGTACTCTTTGTAAGTCACTTTGGATAAAAGTGTCTGTGCCAAATGCCATAAATGTAATGTAATGTATATTGATCATACAGTCATTAAGGTCCTTTATCAAGGACAAATACCAAAAATTTGCTCCTCAAAGGTTCATAAATTCTAATATTTGCTTCTGGATTATTATAAAGTGAATCATTTGGTTTTTCTTGGCTGCTTCTGAGATCAAGCAAGCACATTTTATTTTAACATTTGAGACCCTGGTAGCTTCAACTAAATGTATTTGGATTAGTTGACTGTGGAAATAATCGTACCCATGACTTATCGTATCGTCAGGGCTGCAGTATGACAGCTGAGGGACTCCGTGACGTCCATGTGTGTCCAGGTTCAAAGGTCAGGGTCGCATTTGCAGAGGGCAGTCGCTCTCCCCGACATACAGTAAAGTTGTTCAAGAACTGAATGGGCGAGCGTCTGCTCATGTGGCAGAGCTGATCCGAACGACCGCTCATAGAGCCACAGACGAACACAATGCTGGTCGATCGACAGATAGACGTCTCATTGATTATCTGATGTCTTAATGAGGTTTCTTTTGTCCGTCATCTATAGCTACAGCTGTACATACAGAAGCACATGACCTGAACCTCTGCAACTACACGGTCATCGATTGACTCGTCTGACCCAATGATTTGCTGTTGGCGGTCCAGCTCCCCTCACTTCCGTTTTCCAAGTTTTTTGAATCGCGCCTTGCAGCTCAGCCATTGGTCCGTCGAGCAGGCTCGCTCCGCCCTCCGCCTCGCGTCGAGACCGCTCCGCCCAATCACAGCTCTCGTGCCTCCTGATTGGCCCCGCCCAGATTGACACACACACACACACACACACATGTTCCTGATGAGGGGCCCCCTTGCAGCAACACACACACACACACACACACACACACACACACACACATGTTCCTGATGAGGGGCCAACCCTGAGTCTAATCGGCCCCTTCGGGTGGAAGTGAACGCTGAAACCCCGGGAGCTAACATTTTACCTCTTTCTGTATTCATTAATATTTTACATTTATATTATAATAATGATAGTAATTAGAATTATTACAACATGAATTCTAATACAAAAATGATGTTTAGATTTTATTGTAGTTTATACCCTTGTTTCCCCCCCAGCTAAGTGTCTCGGTGCCCCTGAGCAAGACACCTTAACTAACCCTAGTTGGATGAATGTGTGTATGAATGGGTGAATCTCAGGCAATGTAACCCAAACCCAAACCCTTAACGCAATCCATTCACCATTTCCCATGATCCACGCTTCTACAACTGGCCAATCACACACATTGTTCGGACCGCCGCCGTCCGCATACGCGTCACGAAATCTTTGAGAAGAAGGCATTCGGTTGGGGGGTCTGCCGCGCTTTTTTTCTCCTTCATTTTCTCCACGATCCCGGCGCTCCGTCCTCCCGACCTCGGCCAAACGTATTTTCAGTCTCACTTTCGCTCAGGAGTCGGTCGTCTGCCTGAAGGTGCCGGTTTGGGTTCAGGGATTCTATTCAAGCAATTCTCCGCTTCTTGGCACGAGGAGGAGTGCGGTTTGGTAAAATACTTGGATAAACATTTTATTGGCATCTATGAGCAGCGTTGTAGTCCGTATCAATATCTTTTTTTTTTTTTTCAAGAACTGGAAAAATAGCTGGGGAAACGATTCATGAATTATTTGATTTCAATTCAAATCTTCGACGGCTGCAAGCGGTTGGAGAGACGGAGGGGATGACAGAGCAACAGAAAAACCCCAAAATGTTTCTCTAATATTTAGCGATTAAATATTTACGACTCGAGACAAACGACGACGACGAATGACAACGAGAAACGTCGGACGAATTGGAGGACGGAAGACGACGGGGGAACCTGAAACCTGGCGGCGCGGACCTAGCCCTGCTTTAGCCGCGCTAATGGCTAACGGCTAATAGCTAACGGATAACAGCTAGTGGCTAACGGCTGACAAGCTAATGGCTAACGGATAACAGCTAGCGGCTAACAGCTAGTGGCTAATGGCTAACAGCTAGTGGCTAACGGCTGACAGCTAATGGCTAACAGCTAATGGCTAACGGCTAACAGCTAATGGCTAACGGATAACAGCTAGGCTAGCGGCTAACGGCTAACGACTTCTGCAGAATTCAGGTGTATTGAATTTACACACACACACACATGCACACACACACACACAGACACACACACACACACACCTAAACCTGACTGACATCTACTTTGTTTTTGACCTATTTTTGTTCATATTATTTATTTATTCATGTATTTATTATATAAATAATACATTTATATAATACATTCATTTGAATGTCTTCCCTGTATTTTTCAATATTTTTGTATTTTTCTTTGGCTTATTCACTGTAAATTTGTACATTTGTTACTTTATCTTTATTATTCTGTTGTCTATTTCTATATTGTTTATTATTGTATTGCGATGCAACCTCTGGCACAAGATTTTCCTTCAGGACTAATAAAGTTTTATCTTATATTATCTTATCTTATCTTATATATCTGTGATTGTATTCTATTTATTCGTGATCTTGCCATCGTTATACTGTAAATGAGGGCTCACACTCAATGCGCTTTTACCAGAGAAATGGAATAAGGGTTTGAAGGGATGACAAGGCGTTAGTTAGTGAGTTATAAACCACGGCGCTCCGGCGTTACGTAACACGTTATAAATAAACTGAACCTTATCAGCCGCGCGGAAACGTCTCCCAGCGCCGATCAATACGCTCACCGATGCCGGGGATGAACACGCAGCCGGCCTACTCACTCACTGTGTGTTACCAGGGAACTCTGCAGCACATTCCCAACCTCGGCTCTGTCCACCGCCGGTTATGCAGACAACTTGGCAATTATGAAACTCGTTCTATTAACCTTGCAACTATGAATGCTTGAAACCTGCTCTATTCTTATCTTTATGCACCACAGTGATATATTGCTCTGTCTCTTCAGACAAACGTACTCTTTGTACGTCGCTTTGGATGAAAGCGTCTGACAAATGCCCCTAAATGTAAATGTAAATGTGAATGTATATGTAAATGTAAATGTAAATGTAAATGTGATTGTGTTTTATTGTCATATTCTCATAATTGAATTTAAATTGAATTTAATTGTTTCCTATCAGTTTGTTGTAGCATATGATACATTACAACAGGACAAGGCCTGCTAGGTCATCATTATCTGATCGATCAAACTATTTATCCATATAGTGAAACACACACACACACACACACACACACACACACACACACACACACACAGCCATGCATACACAGACACAGGCACACACAAGACATGCAGACAGACACACAGATGCACATACACAATGACAGCCACGTGCACACACACACACACACACACCGGACACACACACACACACACACGTGTACACATACCCACATACCCACACACACACACACACACACACATGCCAGCTGCGCCATTGTTCCAGGGGGCGGGGGTTAAACGTGCGCGTGGAGAGGCCCGGGTCGGTGAGGGGATGGGTCTGGGGCTCTGGGGCTCTGGGGGGTCTGGGGGTCTGGGGGTCCGAGGCTCTGGGGGTCTGGGGGTCCGAGGCTCTGGGCGTCTGGGGGTCTGTGATGATCCAGGCTCACACGCGGATCCTGACCCCCCCCCCCCCCCTGGACGACACAGAGGACAAAACAAACCCCTCGACATGAAGGACCAGGTCTCTCTCTGTGATGGTTCCAGAGAGAGACCTGGTCAGCCATTACCATGCCTGACCGCTGCCAGACCAAAATGGCTTCCCTATTTTTGGGGCTTTTTCTGAGATGATGATGATGTGAACAAAAATGACATTTCCTCGAAGCGATTTATACAGTATATATATATATAGTGTATATATATATATATATATATATATACACACACACACACGCTCTCTCTCTATACATAGAGACTGTATATGTACTGTAAATATATATGTGTATATTATTTGTTCAATATAATATCGCATATATATTTCATATTTTTGACATTTGTATTCTGCCTTTTATATACTTTTTATATTTCTCATTCCTGCTGGTCGTCTATACTGTAAATATTGTACATTTTGTGATTCTGATCCCTCCAATGTACGCTCCGCTGTACACGTCGCCTCTTTTCATTTCACTGCATATCCTGTATGTGTATGTGAAGAATAAAGTTCTTCAATCTTGCAGTTCCAACCAGAGAATCGAATGGATAATTTCTTTCTAACTGAAGCAATACAATCATTTAGTTTTTGGTTTTGTTTTCTAATTTGTGTTCCATTATTTATTTATGGAGCCGCAAGTCGCCGCATAATAAGTGAGATAATGTACAGCAAGCTGGACATTATTGTAAAATAAATCCTGACAGGGTGAGGCAGGACACCACAGGGTGAGGCAGGACCCCCACAGGGTGAGGCAGGACCACCACAGGGTGAGGCAGGACCCCCAAAGGGTGAGGCAGGACACCCACAGGGTGAGGCAGGACCCCCACAGGGTGAGGCAGGACCCCCAAAGGGTGAGGCAGGACACCCACAGGGTGAGGCAGAACACCACAGGGTGAGGCAGGACCCCCAAAGCGTGAGGCAGGACCCCCACAGGGTGAGGCAGTGAGGCAAGACCCCAGAGAGTGTGACAGGACCCCGCAGGGTGAGACAAGACCCCAGAGAGTGAGACAGGACCCCGCAGGGTGAGGCATTGAGGCAAGACCCCAGAGGGTGAGGCAGTGAGGCAGGACCCCACAGGGTGAGGCAGGACTTATATACTGTACATCGATATAAATATGAAAACAAATGTGCAGAAACTGCAGTTCTCTAAGCTGCTCAACAGCTGTAGTGTCGCATGAATAACTACATTAATACCAGAGGATACATAAATACATACATTAAGCTGTTCAGCTCCTCTGGATGTGGACACACACTCTTCTGGGGCCAAAGAAACCGTCGCATCTAACAGAGGGAGCCTGAGGCTGAACCACACACACACACACACACACACACACACACACACACACACACACACACACACACACACACACACACACACACACACACACACACACACACACACACACACACACACACACACACACACACACACCACACACACACACACACACACACACCACACACACACACACACACACACACACACACACACACACACACACACACACACACACACACACACACACACACACACACACACACACACACACACACACACACACACCAGTTGAGTGCTAAAGGCATAGGATGTTGATGACCGGTGAGTACATGGTGGGTGGATGAGGAGAGTACAAGGGCTCATCCTCTCTCCTCTCTCCTCCTCTATCCTCTCTCCTCCCTCCTCTCTCCTCACTTCTCACCTCTCCATCCCCTCTCCTGTCCTATCGCCTCTCTCCTCTCTCCTCCTCTCTCCTCCCATCCTCTCTCCTCTCTCCTCCTCTCTCCTCCCATCCTCTCTCCTCTCTCCTCTCTCCTCTCTCCTTCCTCCTCTCTCCTCTCTCCTATCTCCTCTCTCCTCTCTCCTCTTAAGACAGAAACAAACAAAGAGATCAACAGATCACGGCCCAAAAGCGGAATAGACGCAATAATAAAAAAACATTGAAAAGCACAAGTGTGTGTGTGTGTGTGTGTGTGTGTGTGTGTGTGTGTGTGTGCAAATACTGTACACTCACAGACACACACACACACACACACACACACACACATTTGCATCAAAACCGTATCGTCAGGAAAATATGCGCGGAGGAAAGCGTTTTCGTAAGCGTGACCATTAGCTGCCGCTCCTCTCTGACCTCACTAACCCCCCAGCACCCCTGTACTGGTTTATATGCTGTACTGGTTTATATGCCTTTTGCTGTTCGTTTGATTTGTCTATTTGCTTGCTGTTTATTTTAACGATACGCTCGTACTTTTTAATTGCGAAGGAAAAAAAATAACGTGACCTTTCCTCTGTAAAGAGTGTAAATAGCGCGCATGTTTGACTCTTTGGTTATTTGTATTTGTGCCGCTGGGCGTTCCTCTGGGAATCGCCTCTTCTTCATTTCACTGCACATCCCGCATGTAGTTGTTGAATCCTGAATCATGAATCCTGTTCTTCACGTCACTGTAAGGCCGTTTATTTCGTCTTTTTTTCTTTTAACAAACGTACCATTAAAGGCACACTGGTGACAGTCCCCTCATGAAAGGAACACCGGCACAACCCCTCCATTGTTCTCTCAACGAAAAAACCAACCAACCCCATTAAACACGCCGCCGGCGCCCTGCTGGGCCCACGGTAAAGGAGAAGATGAATTCGCCCATTATAGGGTTTTTGCCCTGAAACACAACACGAGTGTGAAAACGA
>PIJE02003377.1:25000-40000 GCA_002895965.2 Coryphaenoides rupestris | reverse complement strand
GGGGGGTCTGGCTGCCTCACGCTGCTCGCCGCTGGGACCCTGGGACGCTGGGAGAGGCGTGTGGTGCTGGTGCTGGTGCTGGTGGTGGAGGTTGTGGTGGATAAGCTGAGGCTGAGACACTGGGGGGCCGGGGGGGGAGGGGGTGGGGGGTGGTTCAGGAGTTGGGTGGGTGTTGCTGGTCAGAGGCATGTTGGTAGCGGATCAAAGCCCCCCCCCCCCCCCCCCCCCCCGCTAGCCCCCGGGTGCCAGGCCTGCTAAACTGACAGGAGCAGGCAGGCCCACCTCTCCAGATGTCCCTGGTGGAGAGCCAAGATCACCATGGGACTGGACGGGGAGGGGATGGGAGGGAGGAGGAGGAGGAGGAGGAGGAGAGAGTGAGGGGTAGAGGAAAGGGGAGAGGAGGGGAGGGAGGGTAGAGGAGATGAGAGAGGAGAGGAGAATGGAGGAGCGGATGTGGAGAGGAGAAGAAATAGATATGAAGCAGAGCGACGAATGTGTAGAAATTGCTCGGTCCAAAAAATTAGAAATGACAGGGACGGGGGAGGACAGGGGGTCCGAGCCAATGAGTCCCCCGTTCCAGACTCATTCTGGAACGGGGGGGGGAGGGAGGCATTTAGGTAGGAGAAGACGAGACGCAACCAGAGGGAGGGAAGCATGCAAAATATAGGTCTTTCTACTCGAGTGCACACACACACACACCACACACACACACACACACATAAGAGGCATCAGCCGGGGGGCCCGAGGATGGTCTTTCCCGTGGGGGAATCAGCATCCGTCCCCCAACACTGTGAGCTTTTTAATATGTGGCCCCCTTCCTTCTGAGCCAGTGATGAGAGGAGATACCTTATCAACTGCTGTGAGTGTTGAGCGTGAGGTATAGCACGAAACACACACACACACACACACACACACACACACACACACACACACACACACACACACACACACACACACACACACACAGTGTACATCTGAGACTAGCATGCCCATGCCTCCAGCATATATACACAACACACGCAAACACAGAAACACAAACACACACACACCACACACACACACACACACACACAGCCGGGTGGGGCGAGCCACTGGTCGGGCTAAAGGCAGACCTCGATTGTAGACGGACATTGACTTGCCTTAAGCCCCTTAGATGTGGATGGTGACTCTATACTGTACTGTATGGTAGTGTACTTTATTGTATGGTCCTGATACTGTACTGGTACTGTACTGTACTGCACTGCACTCACCAGGCTTCTATACTGGCTTCAGCTCAGGTCCAGCACTAAAAACATTACCTTGTGAATAAGTGTAAGAATGGTGATGATGAAGTTTTGAGTATGCCGTCTTCATCACGAGGGGCCCCAGCCTCTTCTTGGTCCAAACGCTACACGTTTGAAAGATATTGCAGTTATGCGCAGTTAAAAGTTTGCACGGCTAAAATATTGTTATAATAGTTGTAATTACTTTTTTTTTTACTTGCTTCCTCTTGTACATCCTTTGTCCAGCGAAGCTATTGCACACGCACACACACACACACACACACACGCACATACACACACCGTACACATACCATATACACACACACACACAGACACACACACAACACACCTTACACAGACACACACACACCTTACACACACACACACATACCATTGGGCAATTTATCTCTCTCTTAATTTCTCTTCACCTAACCTGCATATATTTAAAACTGGAAAGTAAAACAAAGTAAAACTGAAAGTAAAACAGAGTAAAACTAAATGTAACACTACAACACCCATGGTTCCATGGGGCTGCATGATGCTTATCCCCCCCCCACTCCCCCCCCCACACACACACACACACACACACACACAGAACATATTGACACAAACACGCGTGTTGGGGAACATGCTCTATATGTCTGGCACCATGCCCTTCAGCTGCTGCCATTACCCAATTAGATATCTCTCTCTCTCTCTCTCTCTCTCTCTCTCTCTCTCTCTCTCTCTCTCTCTCTCTCTCACTCGCTCTCTCTTTTATTAATGTCTTACTTTGTATCAAAAGCATGAAACCCTGCGGAGTGTGTGTGTGTGTGTACCAATTAAGAGCTGCTTTATAAGGGTGCTATTTACATTTGTGTGAGTGTGTGGTGTGTGTGTGTGCTTACAGTACAGTACTAGAGGGAAGGTTAGGAAGTGTACGTGGTGTATTTCCTTGCACGTGGTTTGTCAAGGCTTTTTTTTTTTTTTTAATGATTTGCCGTTACACTCAACATCAATTTAACCGTGCATCGATTAAGAAACAACCGGAATGCAATATTCCAAAATAAAAAAAATAAAAAATATATATATACGCAGTAAATAAATGTGCAAATAAAATACATAAGTACAGAAAAAGCCCCGAGAATATTATTATCAAGCCAGGTCGGGATGTTGAGCGGTTAATTTATTACCTGCAGCAGTGTTCGGGAATCGAAGAACAAATTCATGAATTAGTGAAACAAAACAATAAAAGTGTACGGCGTCGGCTGCCAGAAGGTTCTGTTCATCTCCGCTCGCTGGCCGCGGTTTTATCACCTGTGTGCTGTCAATAACCTAGTGGGGATCTAATGTATTGTTTGTATTATATTTTATTCTAATTTATATTGTAATTTATATTGTTTTATATAGGTATATACAGTACATTTTTTATGTCCTCGTAAAAAGATATACTCTTCTCCATTGACAATCATTGTTGTGGATAAAACTGAAATGTTTGCCGCTGGCGTCTAAGTTCTGGAGCCTATAGAAGTGTGGTGCTAACGTGCGTGTTGGTACAGCGTGGTGTTATTAATAGTACTGAGCATTGTTTAGCATATTGTATGTTCTTAGATGTTGCTATTATGCAGGCAACCTCGCAATTATGAAACTCATTCTATTAGCCTCGCAATTATGAATGCTTGAAACCTGCTCTATTCTTATCTTTATGTACCACAGTGATATATTGCTGCCTCTCCTTCAACAAATGTACTCTTTGGAGAGTTGATTTGGATAAAAGCGTCTGCCAAATGCCCTAAATGTAAATGTAAATGTAAATGTAAATGTGAATGTAAATGTACTCCAGGCCCCGCTTTGTCTCCTCGTGTCAACCCAGGTCGAGTTTCAACCGTTGGGTCGGACTTTGACGACGAAACGCTTCTCGTCAAGCAGAGCTCTCGAAAGCCCATAAAAACTCCAAACTAAAACTTAAAGTAAGAATCAGTGCGTTCTGAGCTCCGTGAGTTGAGACAATAACAATCAGAAACTAATATTAGTTCTAATCATAATTAAACCTTGTACACATTTTAAAAAGCTATGAAATATATATATTTTTTAATTATCCACGCTTACATGTCACTTTGTTCCTTTTCCCGGGAAATCCGACCCGACTCAAATATAAGAGAAATCAGCCCAAAAGCTGTTCTACCAACAGAGAGAGTCGGGGAAGCTCTCATGTTTAACTTCAACCACAACCTGCTACAACCTGCTAGAACTAACATTAGTTTCTGATTGTTATTGTCTCAACCCACGGAGCTCAGAATGCACTGACTCTTACTTATAGTACCTTTAAGGGAAAACCAGAGAAAGACACAACCAGGACTTCAGCGCGAATCCGAGGATGACTGTGATGTGATGGTTGGGGGAGAGCGGCTTGTTGCCGGGGTGGGGGGGGGGGGGGGGGAGGAATTAGGGGGGGGGGGGAATGGTGGAGTGGGGGCGGGGGGGAGCCGCAGCTCATCCGTGTGTTTTTATTGGCCTTTATGAGTCCCATCAGCGCTTATTAGTAACACTGCTGACCAATCACAACGTCCAGCTTGATGGGCTGTGAACATTTTATTGGCTCTTTGGAATACTTGATAAGGAGATAAGGAGTTTTATTCTTTCCTTTTTTCTCTCTCTCCCTCTCTCCCTCTCTCCCGCCTCTGTTTCCAGTTTATTTAATTTCGTCGTTTTTATTCTCCTCGATGTGGACGTTTCTTCTGCTCTTCATTGACTGTGTGTGTGTGTGGTGGTGTGTGTGTGTGTGTGTGTGTTTTTGTGTGCGTACATGCATGCATTGGTTGCATGCGCGTGTGTAAGTAAGTAAAATAAGACCATCACATTGTCGGAAACAATAAATCATAAAAACAAAGGACATAAAACACACAGAAATACAGACACAAGAGGCCAGACAAAGGCCGGTCTGAACAGATGAGTCTTTAGCGGCTTTTTAAAAGTGTCAACAGAGACCGCAGATCTTAAGTCCAGTGGAAGGGTGTGTGTGTGTGTGTGTGTGTGTGTGTGTGTGGTGTATCTGAAACAAAAAAAATTCTGTTCCGTTTTCATTTCGCTCATATCTATCCTCTTCCCTGCATCTCACACATTTTTCCCATGCACACACACACACACACACACACACACACACACACACACAAACACACATACAGTATGCACACACACAGAGGATGCGGATGGCAGGCTGTTGCTCCAGGACCCGGGCAGGCAGGCAGGCGGGCGGGCGGGCGGGCGGGCGCAGAGACGTGATAGATCCGAGGGTACTGTGGCGGCGTACGGTGAAAAGAGCAAAAGGAAAAAGGACCGAGGCGGAGGGGAGCAAATGAAAGGAGGCAGATTAGGACGACACAAAGAAGAACAACAAAATGGAGGCAAACAAAAGAGACGGCAGGACAAATTGGTCTGGCAGGAGGGTGAGCTGGCAGGACTCTCTCGCCGACCACGGCCACGTGTGTGTGTGTGTGTGTGTGTGTGTGTGTGTGTGTGTGTGTGTGTGTGTGTTCATGTGTAATATAGACTGATATACAATTAAACAGACCCGGGGCCACCAGGGAGAGAGGGAGAGAGGGAGAGAGAGAGAGAGAGAGAGAGAGAGAGAGAGAGAGAGAGTCAAACACGAATGACACTGATCTTGTGTAGACCTATCTGTGCTCTACATATGTCCCCTGCTTCTCTCATCCATTTCTCACATGTAACAAATGATGCTCGCTCTCTCTATCGCACACACTCTCGCCGCGCACGCGCACACACACACACACACACACACACACACACACACACACACACACACACACACACACACACGCACACACACACACACACACACACACACACACGCACACACACACACACACACACACACACACACACACACACACACACACACACACACACACACACACACACACCCATGGGTCCCGGGCTGGGATTCAGGCCTAGTATATTCACAACTGCCAGAAACCTGCCAGTGTGTGTGTGTGTGAGTGTGTGTGTTTACGACTGTGTGTTTACGTGCTTGTGTGTGTGTGTGTGCGTGCGTGTGTGTGTGTGTGTGTGTGCGTGCATGTGTGTAAGTGTTGCGTGTGTTTGAGCATGCGTGTCAGACTCCTCATGATGAAGAGTGATGGAATTGTGTAAGTGAACCCAGGAGAGAGTAGCCGAGCCCAGATAGATACACTGTGGATCAGATGGCACAGATGCTTAGATGCTGATCGCTGAGTATACACCACAATGTCTTTTATTTATTTTTCTACTCACAAAAGAGTATTATCAAGCATTTGTATCTAGGCATAGAGTTCTGGTCTAATAGTTCACCCTAGACACACACACACACACACACACACACACACAATGAGTTCTGAGTTCTATATATTATATTTCTACCTGACTGCCTGGCTGCCTGTTATGTACCTATATGTCTGCCTGGCTGCCTGGTCGGCTGTTCTGCCTGTACGACTGCCAGACTGCCTGGTTGGCTGTTCTGCCTTCATATACCGTATCTCTCCGACTGCCTGGCTGGCTGTTCTGCCTATACGTCTGCCCGCACGCCTGGCTGCCTGTTCTGCCTGTTCTGCCTATTATGTCGGCCTGCACGCCTGGCTGCTGCCGTCGGTGTTCTGGTGAATTATTGATCACAACCTGCGTGGTTGCGTGCAGACAGCCGGCGTATGCAGCAGAGAAATGTGGACAGATGTTTCTAATGGCGAGGGAAGGAAGCAGGGAGGCATGGAGGGAGGGAGGGAGGGAGGGAGCGAGGGAAGCGGAGGGAGGAAGGAAGGACAAAAAGGAGGCATGTGTAGTTAGGCAGATGAGATTATTTCGTCACCTAAGGTATATCCTGCCCTGAAAGGACACTTTGATATTCTCAATGTACATATTGTTCAATATAGAGTTCAATATTCAGTGTTTTTATGGATATAAAATGTGTTTAAGGCCGCAGTATTCCCTTCCATTCACTTTATCTGAATGTTGTGATTTTTTCAGTCTCCAATGTAAAACCTACATGATGAATAAATCATGGATATTTACTTGGATGTGGGATATTAGATAAACACGCTGTACAACTGTGAACACAGACGGAGGTCCTGGTTTATTTTTACGTCAGAAAACGAGATGGAATTTTAAATATCAAATAGATGAACGCAATAGAAATAGCTGTCATCTAATCTGTTCTGATCCGTCGGTATTAACGGGAATCGTGAATGATCATCAATCACAAAGAGATGATTTTGAAAACAACACTGCAGTGGTTGAAACTGAAGACTTTATATCGTGAACACTTTGTCCGCCAGTCAGACAAGTACCCAGCTGTCAGAAACCCAGTCAGTCAGTCAGTCAGTGGGGACTACAATAGCCCATTAAAATGTAAGTGAACCCCCTTTTTCAGCTAGAATTTGAAGTACCTCCAGAAAGACGAGGACCTGAATTTGGAGCAGAGCAGAACATGGACAATTATAGCATTTTGCAGCAGGTTTTTTTTGTCTTCTTCTGCATCACGCCGTCATTTTTCGTAACAGTGGCAAAATAGCACTGCCCACTAAGGTCAGGATCATTGAAGACAAACAGTGTACTGTACTTACACGGATTAAAACCCCAAAAAAATAATAGATTTTGGGTTCACTGGCACTCTACACTTGGAGGGGAGAGCGGCGTGGTGGGAGCCAGGCCCAGGGTCTGGACCGGGGGGCTGGCCTGGTCTCCTCCTCTCCCATCTGGAGCTCCCCTCCCATTCAGCTTTTCCTTGGCTCCGGCCGTCCAAAAGCAAAAGTGACATTTTAATGGGTCCTTGTTTTACAACCACCCCCCCCCCCCATCCCCCCCTCCCCCTATACCCTTGCCCCTACGCCCCCTCACCCCCCCCCCCCCCCCCCCCCCCCCCCCCCCCCCCCCTCGTCTTCAATAATGGATTTATTACAAGCCTACAGCCAGGAGAGAGAGAGAGAGAGAGAGAGAGAGAGAGAGAGAGAGAGAGAGACTTTTTTTCATTCACAGGATCAAGAGATGTTTTAATTGTCTTAGTCCCTATTAACATTCATACACATGTCATTAAGTGTTCTTCCTATTATTCATATTATTAGATGAGGTCAAACTATGAATAGTATTGTAATTATTATCAAATTATTGTTCTAATTACCAACCAGAGGAGCTAGCTGTTTGTGTACCAGAGGAGCTAGCTGTTTGTGTAGCTAGCTGTTTGCGTACCAGAGGAGCTAGCTGTTTGTGTACCAGAGGAGCTAGCTGTTTGTGTACCAGAGGAGCTAGCTGTTTGCGTACCAGAGGAGCTAGCTGTTTGCGTACCAGAGGAGCTAGCTGTTTGCGTACCAGAGGAGCTAGCTGTTTGCGTACCAGAGGAGCTAGCTGTTTGCGTACCAGAGGAGCTAGCTGTTTGCGTACCAGAGGAGCTAGCTGTTTGCGTACCAGAGGAGCTAGCTGTTTGCGTACCAGAGGAGCTAGCTGTTTGCGTACCAGAGGAGCTAGCTGTTTGCGTACCAGAGGAGCTAGCTGTTTGCGTACCAGAGGAGCTAGCTGTTTGCGTACCAGAGGAGCTAGCTGTTTGCGTACCAGAGGAGCTAGCTGTTTGCGTACCAGAGGAGCTAGCTGTTTGCGTACCAGAGGAGCTAGCTGTTTGCGTACCAGAGGAGCTAGCTGTTTGCGTACCAGAGGAGCTAGCTGTTTGCGTACCAGAGGAGCTAGCTGTTTGCGTACCAGAGGAGCTAGCTGTTTGCGTACCAGAGGAGCTAGCTGTTTGCGTACCAGAGGAGCTAGCTGTTTGCGTACCAGAGGAGCTAGCTGTTTGCGTACCAGAGGAGCTAGCTGTTTGCGTACCAGAGGAGCTAGCTGTTTGCGTACCAGAGGAGCTAGCTGTTTGCGTACCAGAGGAGCTAGCTGTTTGCGTACCAGAGGAGCTAGCTGTTTGCGTACCAGAGGAGCTAGCTGTTTGCGTACCAGAGGAGCTAGCTGTTTGCGTACCAGAGGAGCTAGCTGTTTGCGTACCAGAGGAGCTAGCTGTTTGCGTACCAGAGGAGCTAGCTGTTTGCGTACCAGAGGAGCTAGCTGTTTGCGTACCAGAGGAGCTAGCTGTTTGCGTACCAGAGGAGCTAGCTGTTTGCGTACCAGAGGAGCTAGCTGTTTGCGTACCAGAGGAGATAGCTGTTTGCGTACCAGAAGAGCTAGCTGTTTGTGTACCAGAGGAGCTAGCTATTTATGTAGCTAGCTGATTGTGTACCAGAGGAGCTAGCTGTTTGCGGTACCGGAGTAGTTTAAGCTATTTGGTTGTTGCTCGCTGTTTGTGTACCAGAAGCATTCTAGCTCTTTGTGCAGCTAGTTTGGTGTAACCGGTTGGTTGTTCGTGTACTGGAGAGGCTAGCTGTTCGTTGTACTTTGGAGAGGCTAGCTGTTCGTGGTACTGGGAGAGTTCTAGCTGTTCGTTGTACTGGAGAGGCTAGCTGTTCGTGTACTGGAGAGGCTAGCTGTTCGTGTACTGGAGAGGCTAGCTGTTCGTGTACTGGAGAGGCTAGCGGTTCGTGTACTGGAGAGGCTAGCTGTTCGTGTACTGGAGAGGCTAGCTTGTTCGTTGTACTGGAGAGGCTAGCTGTTCGGGTACTGGGAGAGGCTACGCTGTTTATATACCAGGAGGAGGAGGACTGGAGCTCGCTGCTCCCCTCATTTGGCCCGGTGTGTTTGCCTTTCCTCCTGTCAGAATATCTTCCACTGCCGCACTTATTGTATACATGTGTGTATTTACAGCGCTCAGGATGACATTTCTCCCCAAATGTGTTTGTTTTGGATTTGAATCTAGAAAGAGACGTGAAGCCATATTGTGTTCCTGCTCTTTGCCATCATGGAATAATCATTCATGTCTCCCCTTTCCTCCTCCTCCTCCTCCTCCTCCTCCTCTTCCTCCTCCTCCTCCTCCACCACAGAAACCAAGCCAGGAAGTGGTCTGTGTAAACCAGGAACCATTGCTCTGTTTGGAAACGTGGTTTATAGCGGGCTGCTCAACGAGCACTTCTGGCACTTTGGTGTTCCTCTCGTCACCAGACTGGTAAGTGTTTGTTTTGGGGGGGGGGTGTGGGTGTCTCCCTCTCTCCCTCTGTCACTGTCACTGTGTGTGTGTGTGTGTGTGTTTGTGTGTGTGTTGTGATTTCATTGGTGATCTTCCAGCCATGGCTTCTGATGACTTTCTGGATTCAGGTCGCCACCGGTTGGCTGCAGTGAGTGTGCGAGGGGGTCTGTTCATTAAGGAGGTCCACCACAGTGTTAATTGGGATTAGGTTGGACGTTCTGACAAACACACACGTTAATGAAGAGGAGGAGGAGGAAGAAACAAAAAAAAATGCCCCGGCTGCCATTTTGTATTTCGTTAATATCCACGGCTGAGGAATGGTAACACTTACATTTTTCCCGTCGTGACGACACGTCGGTATAAATAATGGAACAGATTTATTCACCACCAGCTACCCCCCACCCACACACACACACACACACACACACACACACACACACACACACTGTCCAACAGCACCCAAAAAGAAGCACTAATGCTGTATTAGTGGTATTTCAATTAACTTTGAATTAGGCTGTAATCTTTTACATGTCATATCCTGATTGCGTGGCGCTGTGTTATTGAGCGACTGATAAATGGAATATTTGATAGGTATTGACGGGGAGCGTCTTTCAGGACGCTGCCGGTGTATCCTCCGTCTCGTCTTTGATTGGCTGTCTGCGGCGCGCCACCGCTGAAGGGCGGGAAATTATTTCGGTGTTTCTGAGGAAAGCAACGCGGGCGTCTGCACATCAGATGAAAGAGGAACGAGACAAAAACAAGAAAAATTGCTGTCCATTTTTTTCCCCCCTCCGCCCGCCATTAATATAATATATTCTGCAAAAATAAGGCCTTCTTGGCATTTTGTGATTGGTAGAAGTAGACATAGTTTCTCCAAGTGGAGGACATTCTCTGAGTGCGCAGGGAAAATGTACAATATTTATCTTGAGCACTGTGAATATTTCATCTGCCATACCTATAGAGTAGCTGATATCATCACAAATTATTATGAGCTCCGTCCTCCATGTTTTATTGATACAGACGCATACACACGCGCGCTCAGGCACGCACGTACACACACAAGTACACACGCACACACACACACACACACACACACACACATACACGTGTGTGCGTACACGCTGTTATTTTAAATGATTCAGCGTGTTGCAGATGCTTAGTGTTATGGCCTGAGTAGAAGCGAGAAAACAACGCCTATAAAAGTGAGCAGCTGGCCTCAACCGGGTCCTGGATTCGGCATGTCAGCGGTTTGCGGGGGCCGGCGGTGTTCCCGGGGCCCCGCAGGCAGGGCAGAGCGTCCCTGCAGGGCCCCTGTGAAGACCTTAGACTCAGAGTCATCTGTACTGTCACTGCTGATTGGCTGTCCTACATGTTACTGTCTTACCTTGATATGATGATGATGATGATGACGTGATGATGATGATGATGATGATAATGACGTGATGATGATGATGATGATGATGACTGTGATGATGATGATGATGATGATGACGGTGATGATGATGACTGTGACAATGATGAAGATTATGGCGATGATGATGATGATGAGGATGAGGATGATGATGAAGACGATGATGGTGCAGCGTTGCCATGGTGACGGGCGGGAGAGTTTTGAAGGCTGCCCGCTCCAGACCTGCCCTGCGCTCTGCGGGGGGCGCGTAATTAATGAGTTAATTGAGATAATTGAAAGTGACTGGAGAGAGGGGAGGAGGGAGGGAGGGGGAGCGGAGAGAGAGAGAAGGGAGGAGAGGGTGAGAGTGGGGGGGGGGGGGTGGGCGGGGCTCTGCTGCTGGGATGCTCAATTGAGTTTATTGTGCACCAGAACTGATGACCGAGGCAAACGCTATGAAGGAGGGGGGAGGCCTCTGCATATGTCGGGGCGCGCGTGTGCATGCGTGCATACATGTGTGTATGTGTGTGTATGTGTGTGTATGTGTGTGTATGTGTGTGTGCTGCTGCACAGTGTGAATCCAGTGCTCTATAGAAGGTTGTGCTGTGTGTGTGTGTGTGTGTGAGTGTGTGTGTGAGTGTGTGTGTGTGTGTGTATGGGGGGGTGGGGGGGGGGTGCACCAAATGCATTTTCCAGTTTTTTGAACATAATAGAGGTGGAGTAGAAAACACAACTCCTTACCGGCCACAAGGAAAATGTGATTGGAGACCAAAGAGCGGCGAGAGAGAGAGAGAGAGAGAGAGAGAGAGAGAGAGAGAGAGAGAGAGAGAGAGAGAGAGAGAGAGAGACAGAGAGAGAGAGAGAGACTAATGGGCTTCCTAGCCAGAGGAAGAGGACACCTGTATCTAAAAGAACTCACACTCTGCCAGTTTTGGTTTTGTCTATTTATAAAGGTCTTTTTGAGCACAGTGTGTGTGTGTCTGTGTGTGTGTGTGTGTGTGTGTGTGTGTGTGTGTGTGTGTGTGTGTGTGTGTGTGTGTGTTTGACCACTCAGTGTGGTCAAATAGCGTTGGCCTGCCGAGTTTGTCCAGGTGAGGCATGGTTTGTGTACGCGTGTGTGTGTATGCGTGTGCGCTTACCTGTGTCTGTGTGTGCCCCCGTGTGTGCGCCTGTGCGTGCACCTGTGCGTGTGTGTGCGTGTTTTTGCATGCGTGTGTGTGTGTGTGCGTGTGTGTGGGTGTGTGTGTGTGGACATAGAGAGCAGGTGGAGCTGGTGGATCAGCTCTCTGAAGGCCTTCACACACAGAGAGCTGCTGGCAGACAGCGGAGCAAAATAAATCAACCTGCAAGGGGTGTGTGTGTGTGTGAGTGTATTCGTGTGTGTGTGTTTGTGTGCGTGCATTTGTGTGTGTCGTGTGTGTGTGCGTGTGTGCGTGCGTGCGTGCCTGCGTGCGTGTCTGTGTGTGTGTGTGTGTGTGCGTGTCTGCGTGTGTGTGTGTGTGTGTGTGTGCGTGCGTGCGTGTGTGTGTGTGCGTGTGTGCGTGTCTGTGTGTGTGTGTGTGCATGCGTGCGTGCGTGTGTGCGTGCGTGTGCGTGCGTGTGTGTGTGTGTGCGTGAGCCGGAGACCGAGACGGAGAGGGAGTCTGGCGTGTGCGCTGTAAGGATATGTTGTTGGCTCGGCTGTTTATCTGGGAACATATTCTCGTTTGGCCTCCCAGTCCCCGGCAACGCGCAACACACTCTGACTCTTAACAGCTGCCGCACAACACACGCTACCGCACAAACACGCGCTGCATGCGTGCCAACACACACACACACACACACACACACACACACACACACACACACAATGTGCGATAGCCCCTCTCTATACACATTGCTGATGTTATCAAGCCGATGTTAAATATGATGCTCTGATCTTTTTCTCGCTTTTTTTCACAAAATGGATTATATTTACATTTGACATTTGGAAGGTTGAACCCGGGAGCACGCGAGAGAGAGAGAGAGAGAGAGAGAGAGAGAGAGAGAGAGAGAGAGAGAGAGAGAGAGAGAGAGAGAGCGGCCAGCGCTAAAGGGCTGAGGGACGCCATTTTTGGCCGGATATCGACTGGTCCTCCTCTCATTATCTTGCCCCCCCCCCCTCCCCCCCCCCCCCCCCCGATCCATACGTTAACATGATCCATGCATTACCCGTGCGCATGAGAGCGTATGCATCGGGATATATACGTTACGCTCGGCCCGATGCAATGCAATATTCATGTCCTCGTTTACTGACCCAGTGTGACATTTCCCCGCTCCACCTCTTCCTCCTCCACATCCTCCTCCACCTCCTCCTCCTCCTCCTCTTCCTCCGTCTCCTTCCTGTCAGGACCTTTTGCTTTCAGCATTTTGCTCGCTCACATGTAGCGCGGCGACTTAACTTATTTATAAAGCCGCTCCTGAAATAGAATGATGCCTGGATTTTGATCGGAAAAAACACCGTCTTTTTCAGTTCTTTTAGGGTTGGTAGTTGCTAGGGGAAGGAAAGAAACGACTCTCGTGCCTAAAACATGCGTGAGCGTCATTGCTGAGAGAGAGAGAGAGTGAGGGAGAGAGAGATCGGGGACAGAGAGGAATGGGGGGAGAGAGAGAGAGAGAGAGATCGGGGAGTGCAGAGCTGCACTTTTTGTTCTCAGCGGGTGAGTGAGAGGGGTATGCGTGCGTATACATTTCGTCATTTTTTTTTACTTTTAAGGTTAAAGGGTTTCACTTTTGACCACAGCCGTTATATAAGGTGCACTCTGCACTCCTAACTTGCGTGACCTGTCATGATCAGCATATGGACCAACTGGAGTGGCACAACAGCCATTCGGAAGGATAGAAAGTAAGAATTGACGTAACTTTGATGCATAAAATAATATCCAAGTGTTATTCACCCATTTTTTTTGGGCATGGAAAATCGAAGTTAGCATGAGAGTTAGCATCGGAGTTAGCGTCTGTGTTAGCGTTCGTGTTAACTTTCAGCGTCTGAGTTTTAACTTTTAGCATCTGAGTTGATATCCGCAAGTTAGCACACAAGAAGGACAGTTCTTCACCACCAGGACCTCCTGCTCCTCTTACACCAGAAGTCCTGCTCTCAGTACTACTGAAACCATGATGAACTGTTAAATACAGTATATTTCTTATTTCTTATTCTTATATTTCTTTCTTATTTGTGGATCCATCTATCTACAGATTGTGATGCTGGAAATATTAAAGGCTTTGGCCCCCAGACAAGGGCAACATCGTGTTCTGGTTTGAGCTCTTTGTGCACGGGGACCCAGACAGGTGTGTCTGGTCTTCGAGAGATGTGCCTTTTTTAGCTTTTTGCTTATTGGAACTCCAACCACTGGGGCTTCTGGAAAAATTAGTGTCATTACTCAACAGGTAGGCTACATATTGTATTGCCCTGATGAATACGAACTGGTCAGTGAAAATATATACGACAGAGGGAACTCATTACACAACGTCTCTAAAGCTTTGTGGAGACGTTGTGTACGATGTAGGCCAATGTGTTGCCGTGTTGTCCCTCCGGCTGGCCAAACGTCGCCGTCGAGCCCCCACGGCGTGCCATCAGAGCACCTGTTAAACGACCGCATCGAGACTCACCGGTAGTTCTACCAGAGGGCCAGGACTGTCCAAAGCATGGCTGCCGCGTCAAGGCATTAATACGCATGTCACGGAAGCAATCTGAAACACATAAAAGTACTGTTTTTATGGCCAGTGTACTATTTGTCTAATATATGTCGGCTTAGACTCCGCAGGCGTTTTACAACAAGCCAGACGTGGAGCAGGATAGATCGGGTAGACCTATAGACAGGATAGACCTATAGACAGGATAGACCTATAGACAGGATAGACCTATAGACAGGATAGACCTTTTGCAGCACCACCCCCCCCCCCCCTTGATGACCTCATTGACATAAAATAAACTCGATATTACTATATTACAGTGTTATGATTGAGATGCAGCCGTGAGTGCGGTTGTATCCGGGGGATCGTCGAGGATGTCTTTGTGACTCGTAGACCTCCTGAAAGGGATGCTGACACTCGATCCTCGTCTGGGAATGACGCCCCCTGCAGAGAGAGGAGAGCATGTGGACTGGAGGAGGAGGGTGAAGAGGAGGGGAATAAGGATGAGGATGAGGAGGTGGAGGAGGTGGAGGAGGAGGGGCAAGAGGGGGTGGAGGCAGTGGCGAAGAGGAGGTAGAGGAGGAGGAGGGGGAGGGGGGAAGTGGAGGAGGAGGAGGAGG
>PIJE02003377.1:15000-20000 GCA_002895965.2 Coryphaenoides rupestris | reverse complement strand
AGAGGAGCTGAGAGCTCAGAAGTCTGGAGTGCAGCGAGCGCCGGCCAGTCCTCCAGCAGCCGGTGTCCAACTCCCCGCCGTAGCCCGAAATGATGATGTATTTCTGGGTGAGTACACCGTGCTGGGTGGGTGGGTGGTAGGTGCTGGAGGAGAGCCCACGGGCTGAGACCTGAGATGCTGTTGTTGTGTTGGGTGGGGGTGGGGGTGGAGGTGGGGGTGGGGGTGAAAGGTGGGGTGGGGTGGGGGGGGACACGGTGATATGCACGTGTGCAAGCCCCCCACAAATGGTGCAGGCACATACGGGCTGGCTCTCTACCGCTCTTCCTATATTGCACACATGCCTCCGACACACACACACACACACACACACACACACACACACACACACACACACACACACGCGCACGCACACACACACACACACACAGAGTAGAAATAGCTTCACGGGGAATTATGCGCACGGATACAGTCGAGGAAGCGTCATACTTGAATCACACACACACGCACGCACGCACCACACACACACATACACACACGGACGGACACACACACACACACACACACACACACATGAACACACCCACACAGAGCATGAAATCAATGCATTGTAACCCGCAACGTGCAGACTTATGCGGCTGTACGTATATAACTGCCTTGCGCCTGACAACCAGAGACACATTGTTTATAACATCGCTTAGCTGCTCCTGCTCCTGCTCTCGTCTCGTGTGTGTGTGTGTGTGTGTGTGTGTGTTGTGTGTGTTGTGTGTTTGTTTGTGTGTTGTGTGTGTGTGTGTGTTTGTGTGCCTCCTTTTTATTGCTGAATGGTGCAGAGAATCACGAGGTGCTGATCAAAGAGAAAATGTCTCTCTATTGATTCGCTCCTTTTCCCTCCTTCATGTAATAAAAGAAGCCACGTGGCCGAGGCGTCTCTAAACTCTCCAAACTGAAACGTGTGTCGAGAAAGAAAGAGAAAAAAGACGAAAAAAAAAAACGAAGGCAAAAGTGTGTCAAAGTGCGACGGCAGGGTCTCCTCCTCGCCGTCTGTTTCCTCGTATCTTTTTTGTTTTTATCGTCGTTTTATCATCGTCGCCACAGGATGAGAGGCAGTCCAAACCTTCCTCATTAGACCACAATACCTCCTCCTCCTCGGCTTCGTCGCGGTCCGCAGATATCTGAGGTTTTGTGTTTTCGTGTTCCAGGTCAGCTTTCATGTGGATGGTGTGGTGGTTTGTCGGCCCCCCTCCCCCCCCGCCCCCCGCTCTCTCTCTCTCTCTCTCTCTCTCTCAATAAGCGAGGCGGTGTGGAGGAATTACATAATAATGCAGATGCCAAATCCAGTCGGGAACTGTGTGTCTGTCTGTCTGTGTGTGTGTGTCTGTGTGTGTGTGTGTGTGTCTGTGTGTGTGTGTGTGTGTGTGTGTGTGTGTGTGTCGCAGCATGGGGCCCGCGCGGCTGTGTCCACGTGTCACCTGCGTAATTCGCCAGTCGAACGATTTCCGTTGTTGTGACCGAGGACACGCGGCGGTCAGCGTAGGTCAATGGGAAGATTGTGTGTTTTGGTCAAATGCGTTTGACTTGATTTTATTGAAGGGAAAAAACTCTTACGGCAAATTCTCCACAATCTCCTTTTGTTGTATTCAAATTGTAATTTAGCGATTTCGTACTTTTACAATTTAGCACGGTGGTCCGATAAGATGGCGTTATTATGCCGATATTACATTTTAGGCAGTTTGTTGTTACTCGTCCGTATGCGTGACGTTGATTCCTTCTGTGAAGACTTTTTAACGAAAAATATCTCTGAGACATTAACACTCCACGATTAGCCTGCTCGTGTATTCGCGTGTGTGTGTGTGTGTGTGTGTGTGTGTGTGTGCGTGTGTTTACTTCTTGTTTGCGTGAAACGACACCTCATGTACTTCATCAGCTGTGTGTTTAGGTGTTAATAATTAAATAACTTTTCATTTTTAATTCTTGCATGTATACATCATTCAAAAACAATTAACAGCCATATTGACACACGCAATAACCCCGCCCCCCCTCCCCCTACATTTCACCACAACGCCAGGGCCTACAGTATGTATATGAGTATATGAGTACATGATAAATGAAACTAAATATGCGTTTTCTCACGCGGTTACCGTCAATGTCCCCTTGCCGGGATGACGATGAGTGGGTGTCCGCTGTCTCGGCCTGCGAGTCAGACGGAGTGGCGTTCTAATATAATAATACCAGTATAGAACTGTGGTATTGCTGAAAAATTCTCCTCATACACACACACACACTGGGAAGCTCCACACGCGACACGACTGCTCTTCACCTTCTCCTGCTCTGCTCTGTCTGTATCAGGATTACCATTTAGTTGTTGTTGTCTCGCCCGTTTTGAAGTAGCCGGAAGAGGAGGCTACAAGCTACACGCACACACACACACACACACACACGCGCACGCACACACACACACACCCCATGGAATTGCTGGGGGGGGGTTTTTTCCCCTTACATGAAATTGTTCTGAGTTAAAAAAAAAAAAAGGCGCAAAATTCATCTCAGTTTATCGAAGGAAATAATAATCTATCAAGCGGACCCCCGGTAGAATCCTACCTGCGCTGGAAGGAGATTGTCTAAAACGACATGCTGTGTGAAATTCGCGCAAAAAAACCAAACAAGGGAATTAAAGTGAAATCAATTCAGTCGCTCGGAGATGATGATAAACACCGTGATTAATTGCTTTGGGTGTTTGTGAAATACGCCAAAAAGCGCGAGGCAATTTGTTATAATTTAGCCATAGTATTCACAATAATTCATCCTTTGAAGGCTTTTTTTTTTTTGCCCCTTTCTTTTTTTTTTCTTTGGTCATTCCCAAGACGTTGTCGGTTTAACTTTACTTTTCTGTTCGGGTTTACCTGCCAGACACGGCTGCTCATCTCCTCCCAGGTCTCGTCCTCCTGACTCATCAAAGCGCCGTGTGGAGAGCGGCCCCGCGCGCCTCTCCTGCTAGTTATGCGTTTAGAAAAAAAATTGGAGCTAACGCTATGTAAAGTGAAGCAGGCATTTGATCACAGAGGAGAGAGAAAAAAAAAATATATATATATATATATAAAAATAATAATAATACCTCCCGGCCTTTCTTTGTCTACGGCCTCGGAGGGAAACGCGCTCCGAAAACGAAACGCTCTGTTAGTATTAATACTGAAATATCATGGATAAATAGCGCAGGAAATTGGTGGCTAATAATAGCGATGATCGCAGGGGAGGGAGGGGAAAAAAAACATAGCATTGCATTAAAAATGTAACATTTAATTGAAAAAAAAAAGGGAAAGGAGAAAAGCCAGCCAGCCGGTAGCTCATATTCTGCCCTGCGTGGGTCTAGACATTCGTCATCGTGGGACAGAGTCATTTAACATATCATCTGAACAGTGTTTACCTCAACAGACTGCCTACGCGGGGCATCTCCTTTCTATGGATGTAAGCACATTGTCATGTGAAGGCCTGTGTTTTCTCTGTGTGTGCTTTTCTGTCTGTGTGTGTGTGTGTGTTGTGTGTGTTCTTGTGTGTGTGTGTGTTCTTGTGTGTGTGTGTGTGTGTGTGTGCTCTTTGAATCTTAACCCTGTGCCAGAAGCCTCCCATTGAAGTTCAGAACGTCCCGTGTTCACCTTCAAGCACGTCTGTTACATCCTACAATCAGGGTTCAACACGGTGTGAATGAGGAGTTACACTACGGTGTGTGTGTGTGTGCGTGTGTGTGTGTGTGTGTGTGTGTGTATATTTTAATGTGTATGTGTGTGTGACTGTGCTGACCTAGGTAGCCTTGTGTCTCCCTATGAGAGCGTACAATGCACCCTTGTGTATATACACGTTTCCGGCTTGCGTGTTGTACAGTGTGTATGTACTGTATGTATGTATGTATGTATGTATGTATGTATGTATGTATGTATGTACTGTATGTATGTATGTATGTATGTATGTATGTATGTATGCACGTACATTTCTATGTATTTATGTAAAGATGCGTTGGGTTGTTTGTCTGTGTGTATGCATGCATGCATGTGTGTGTGCTCGTGCGTATGTGTGTGGGTGTGTGTGTGTATGTGTGTGTGTGTGTGTGTGCCCGTGCATGCATGTGTGTGTGTGTGTGCCTGTTGTGTGTGTTGTGTGTGTGTGTGTGTGTGTGTGTGTGTGTGTGTGTGTGCATGTGTGTCCGTGTGAGCTCCTGTGTCTGTCCCTATGAGATACAATGCACCCTTGTGTATATACACGTTTCCGGCTTGCGTGTTGTACAGTGTGTATGTATGTATGTATGTATGTATGTATGTATGTATGTATGTATGTATGTATGTATGTATGTATTGTATGTATGTATGTATGTATGTATGTATGTATGTATGTATGTATGTATGTATGTATGCACGTACATTTCTATGTATTTATGTAAAGATGCGTTGGGTTGTTTGTCTGTGTGTATGCATGCATGCATGTGTGTGTGCTCGTGCGCATGTGTGTGTGTGTGTATGTGTGTGGGTGTGTGTGTGTGTGTGTGTGTGTGTGTGTGTGTGTGTGTGTGTGTGTGTGTGTGTGTGTGCCTGTGCATGCGTGTGTGTGTGTGTGTGTCTGCACGTATGTGTGTGGGTCTGCACGTATGTGTGTGGGTCTGCATGTATGCGTGTGTGTGTGTGTGTGTGTGTGTGTGCCTGTGCATGCGTGTGTGTGTGTGTGTGTCTGCACGTATGTGTGTGGGTCTGCACGTATGTGTGTGGGTCTGCACGTATGTGTGTGGGTCTGCATGTATGCGTGTGTGTGTGTGTGTGCGTGTGTGTGCATGTGTGTCCGTGTGCACGTGTGTCTGTGTGTGTGTGTGTGTGTGTGTGTGTGTGTGTGTGTGTGTGTGTGTGTGTGTGTGTGCCCGTGCGCTCGCGCGTGTGTCCGTGCGTGTATGTGTGTATGTGTGTGTGTCTGCATGTATGTATATGTGTGTGTGTGTGTGTGTGTGTGTGTGTGTGTGTGTG
>PIJE02003377.1:2500-10000 GCA_002895965.2 Coryphaenoides rupestris | reverse complement strand
ATACCATGCAAATACTTAGAGTTCGATGCTGTCGAAGTGATTCCTGTCGTTGAGGATACAGAGGACCTGCCCTGCCGGGTACTGGAGCTCGTCTGGAGGTGTTGGCGTGTGTACCCCTCACATTCCTTACTCCGACGCTTGCGCTTCTCTACTTGCTTTTTGACACCCCTCACTCCTTCTCGCTTCCCCTAAGATCACCTAATCCAGCTTGTTTTTTAGTAGATACAATCCCACGATTCTTCTGGTGCTCGTCGGCCCTCACCCCCCAGGACAGGGAAGGTCAGCTCTTGTTCTTCTGTGGACATCGGCTAGGGACCTATGGCGAGTAAGGCATGGTGTGAGTTCGTAGAATTTAGCTAGTTCGTGTGTGGAAACGCAGGAGCAACGTTCCCAAGAAGAATAGCTCTCAAATGGCTTATAATGTTCATTTTTTCTTAGATTTCGTATATGCGCTTTTGTAAATGTCCTATTAAATTGGTTGGGGTACGATCTTTAAATAGTTCGATCTCGTTGTGTGTATTCTGTTTTTATTCTTATGTTGATATTTTTGAGCAACCTCTGGCACTGTCCAGAGGGAAGAGAGACCTCTTCTGGCGCCTTTCTCTTTCCCTCCGCTTAAAGCCTACCGTGGTATCAATTTTAATAGGTTCCTCTATTCCATATATACTGATAATTAATTAAAACTCTGGCGACTTTGTTGTTTCCCTGATCAGACCGAACTAGAAAGACCTGCACAAGCAGACGGTGACTTACCCGCAGGTCAAATAATTTATAACAAAGTGTCGTCTATCCGGAGTTTTATCATTCCCTACCCCTTGTGTAGTGTGTGCCCGTACAATACAGCAGCAGAACCAAAGCCAGGGTGTGAGCCTGCGGAGAATATAGATGTTCGATGACTGCTGTGGTGATGGTAAGGTGTTCTTATAAATCCTTGCGCCCGGCCTGTCCCACCGTTTATCAGTGTGGTGGATAACCCGCGCGTCAATTGACTATGGAGGCCCGCTGCCTTGAGGGTTGAAATTTGTCCTCGCCAGTGAAAATTGGAGACATTTTATCGGCAATTTACCGGGTGATGCGTAAGAATAGTCTGATGAGAGAAGGAGACTTTAAATAAAAAGACAACGTATATAGTCTATAAAGCATTTTCTGGGGATTTTTAGCTGGTCCTCCTCGAGCAGACGAGCGAGCCTCTGCAGGTGTTAAACGGTCGGGGTATGGCTACGCGCTCGTTCCTTATGTTGTCTCGTGTACTCTCGATTATATAACGCGATACGAGCTTGGACGTGTCTTCTATAGGACAGGACTGCCCATGGAATAAATTCTGTGATAATAACTGTTTATTATAGTAGGGTGTGTTTGTTGCCATTTTGGAGGCGGGGGTAGCAAAGTAGTGCAGCTAGCCTTGCCAAAACCACAGCATGGGGCGGGGTGCAAAGTTGCGGCTGCCCCTTGCCAAACACAGCACGGGCTGCAACCTCGGTGACCCCCACGCGATCGTCACACACACACACACCCACACACACACACACACACACCGGTGGTGTAAGGTAGCTACGATGGGCCCCAGTGCATGCATGCGTGTGTGTTATTACTTGCGCTGAGGGACACTCACTCTCTCCATGCCCACCCGCCCGCCACACACACACACACACACACACACACACACACACACAGCCCACAGGCCCCCAGTGCCCGAGTCCCCACACTGCTTACACACTGTCTAAACTTACACACACACACACACACATAGACACACACTCTCATACATCTCTCACAGCTTGGCCTCACTCCCTCCACACACCACACCCACACCACCATGAGTGGTGGGGGTGGCTTTCATTTCATAGCCAGAGTTGTGAGTGTGTGTCTCGCTGTGTGTGTGTGTGTGTGTGTGTGTGTGTGTGTGTGTGGCGAGAGGGGAAGTTTGTGTCTGTATGTGGAACCCTTGTGTGTCTTTTCGGTGTGTGTGTGTGTGTGTGTGTGTGTGTGTGTGTGTGGGGAGAGAGGGCTCATTATATTTTGTATTATGCGCGGCAATAACAGCCCAAAACTGAACGATTGATGTCGGAGACATTTCTGTGTTGTTGAGTCTTGGCTGTCCTTGACGACAGTTTTAACGAAGGTATTCTTTTTAATTACTTCTTCTTTCTCACCCTGGCATCCAGTTCAGGCTCATAGAAATCAAGATGGCAGCATTTTAATCTCCCTCGGACTCGCCGTGTGATTCTGTGTGGTTCTGTGCGGTGCAGATGGGCCCGCCAGGCTGCCAGGGCCCGTTTAGCGATACATTACGCTGCCCTGAGTGAGTGTGTTGGCCGCCCGGCGACTTGACCTGCGGGGCCTCCAGTTGGTCCAGTCGATAAATATATAGTGAAGTCTCATCTCTCTCGAGACGCGCGCGCTCTTAACGAGGACCTACTCGATGTCTGGGTACCAGCCTCGTAGCCAAAGCTGACTGTCTATCCCAGACGGTCAAGATAAATCAACCATCGCCGGTTTTCCTATAACAGCAGACTTGCTCCTGTTGCCACGACAGGTAGCCCTTAGAGAACGCACTAGACAATAGCATACTCTCGTGCTCTCTATTTGTATATAGTCCTCTCCCGTCCACACAGGGCGGCTGCAAGCTACTCTGTTAACCTTTTGTTATGTTTGCTCACATACTAACTGTATAGCTGTATATATATCTAGATATATTTATATAGATATATATACAGTTTCAACATGGTCATCTGCTATCACATCTGGAAATCTACCTCCGGCCATCTCCTCAGCAGCAGGACAACGTTATAATATCTGATGTATGATTAATATATTAATATGCTAAATATGAAATATCATGAATACGACATTCATGATATTTCATATTTACCGTATTAATCAGAGGTGCGTCCGGCGTCAAGAGGAGGGGAACATTAAATTGTGCATTTGGCAGACACTTTTATCCAAAGCGACTTACAAAGCGTATAGTTATATATATATTAATATACTCTGTTCCAGTGTACGTCTTTTTAGTGATTTCCCTGTAAAAGTATCCAAGCTTGTATTAGTATATAAGGACGTTAGTTCTTGATCATGGACAGTTTTGCCCTATACATACGGGTGGTCCTTAGTAATACTTAGGTCAAGCAATTGCTGAAAGCGAACAACAGAGATAGCTCAGACAAGATCGGACCCACCGCCGCAATTTGAACTGATGCACCATCCTCTGTGTATCTGTGATAAGTTACCTTCGCCCGTCTCTTTTAGATGCATCTTATTATTTCGTGAGTTTAGACTGAAGTTATTTATTTTTTCGTGTGGCGTTCCTGGTGGACCTGGGATCGCCCGGCCTTCTCATAGGACGGGGGCTGGCGGGTGGATCGAGCTAGACAAGGCGGTTCGGCGGATTGTTTGTTGTCTGCATCGTGGAGCTGCTAGGCTTTGTCGTGCTGCGGGACGGCACTGGGGACTGATAAGGTGGCCTCGCTAGGACAGTCCGAATGGTCCCGTGGTGTCCGCATGCGTCCGGGCTCTCTGGTCGCGCTAGAAGGTTCCCGTCCGTACCGCCCCTCGCGGAGACAGGATCGCGCCACCCCGCGAGAGCCTGCGCCATTCGATCTCCCTCGCCTCCTACACCTTCTGCCGTTCGTCCTCCGCTCCACCCCCCGGTCCATTAGCCCTCAGCATGCCTCACTCTCTGCGCCCTCGGCTTCTCTCCCTCTGTCCGTTTCGCTGCTGCTGCTGTAACGGAGCCATGCAGCGGCAGGGGTAGGCCTAGAGGAGAGGGGTTGGGTGTCTGTAACCAGGCCGAGGAGGGTGGGTCAGACAGACAAGGCCGGTGTTCCTGTAACGGGTCCAGGGGCAGGGTGTGTGGTAGTCAGGAGCAGGTCTAGGGGCCCGTGGGGTTCTGGTGAACTGCGCGCCGAGGGGTAGGGTGGTGGTGGTGGAGGTGGTGGTGAGGGTGGTGGGGAGGTGGTCCTGCGGGTGGGGGTGGTGCCGGGGGTGGTGGTGGTGGTGCCGCCGGGGGGTGGTGGTGGTGGTGGTGGTGGGGGTTGGTGGAGGTAGTGGTAGCACTGTGTGAATCTCCAGGGCGAGATGGGAGATTAAATGGGAGAGCTGGAGAGGGGATTCTGGGATTTCTCCTGTGAGTATAAAAGTGATGCAGGTATCACCCATGGCTTTAAGCACTGCAGAGAAAGGAGGGGTGAGAGAGAGAGAGAGAGAGAGAGAGAGAGAGAGAGACAGAGAACAAGGGATAACATGCAGGAGCAGGTGTGTGCGTGTGTGTGTGTGTGTGTGTGTGTGTGTGTGTGTGGTGTGTGTGTGTGTGTGTGTGTGTGTGTGTGTGTGAGTAAGTGGTGTGTGTCTGATGATTGTACTGCACAGTGACTGTGTGTGTGCGTGCGTGTGTGTTCTTCACAGCACGGGCTGCAACCTCGGTGACCCCCACCACACACACACACACACACACACACACACACACACACACAGCCCACAGGCCCCCAGTGCCCGAGTCCCCACACTGCTTACACACTGTCTAAACTTACACACACACACACACACATAGACACACACTCTCATACATCTCTCACAGCTTGGCCTCACTCCCTCCACACACCACACCCACACCACCATGAGTGGTGGGGGTGGCTTTCATTTCATAGCCAGAGTTGTGAGTGTGTGTCTCGCTGTGTGTGTGTGTGTGTGTGCTGTGTGTGTGTGTGTGTGTGGCGAGAGGGGAGAAGGTTATTGTCTGTAACTGGGAAGTTACCAGCAGCGACTGGCAGTGTAATCTCTCGCCGTGTGATTCTGTGTGGTTCTGTGCGGTGCAGATGGGCCCGCCAGGCTGCCAGGGCCCGTTTAGCGATACATTACGCTGCCCTGAGTGAGTGTGTTGGCCGCCCGGCGACTTGACCTCCGGGGCCTCCAGTTGGTCCAGTCGATAGCCCCGCGTTCCCGACTTCGGTCAGGATCACCCATCGCCGCCTTCATTAAGACATTGACGCTACCACGTCCTTCACAGGGCAGGGCTTGCGAAGCTACGTCTGTTTAATCTTGTCTATGTTGCTGCAACATTACAGTACTAAACTGTATAGCTGTATTATCATATGCGGTAGATATAGTTTATATAAGTATATATACAGATTTCAACAAATGGTCATTCTGTCTAATCAAGGGCATCTAGAAATCTACCTCTGCGGCCATTCTCTCCAGCAGCCATGGAACAACGTCCGTAGTAATACTCTGATGGTATGATTAGAATTATATTAATTATGCATAAATATGAAATCTCATCGTGAATAGACATTCATGATTATTTTCCATATCTTACCGGGTTTAGGTTAATCAGAGTGCGGTATCCCGGCGTCCAAGAGGAGCGGATTACATGTTAAAGGTTGTGGCATTTGGCCAGACACGGTTTATCCAAAGCGACTTTACAAAGCGTAGTAGTTATATATTACTATTAAGGGCTACTCTTTTGTATATAGTATTTATATTATATATAAGACTTTTTTTTTTATACATACAGTATATATTTCTGAAAGCAACAACAAAATCATGACCACCACAACTGACATCATCCATCCTCCTGATGAAAGTCTCAGTCTCTTTTTGCAGCTTTTATTCAAATTATTATTTTTCTTTGCGTGGTTGCCGGCCTTCTCTCGGGGGGCTGGCGCCGACTGAGGCTTCGGCGAGTCTTCTGCTGCTGCTGCCGCTGCTGCTGCTGCTGCTGCTGCTGCGGCGGCGGCACTGGGGACTGATAGCCGCTTGTAATCCCGTGGGAGGACGCCGGGTCTCTTCGCTAAGTCCCGTCCGTACCGCCCCGCTGCACCGCCGCCACCGCCATCACTCCTCCTCCTCCTCCTCCTCCTCAGCTCCACCCCCCCCGTCCATTCCCACTCCACCCCTCTCCCCCTCCTCCCTCCTGTCGTTCGCTCCTGCTGCTGCTGCTGGTGCCGGGTGCCGGGGGTGGTGGTGGTGCGGGTGGGGGTGGTGCCGGGGGTTGGTGGTGGTGGTGCCGCCGGGGGGTGGTGGTGGTGGTGGTGGTGGGGGTTGGTGGAGGTAGTGGTAGCACTGTGTGAATCTCCAGGGCGAGATGGGAGATTAAATGGGAGAGCTGGAGAGGGGATTCTGGGATTTCTCCTGTGAGTATAAAAGTGATGCAGGTATCACCCATGGCTTTAAGCACTGCAGAGAAAGGAGGGGTGAGAGAGAGAGAGAGAGAGAGAGAGAGAGAGAGAGACAGAGAACAAGGGATAACATGCAGGAGCAGGTGTGTGCGTGTGTGTGTGTGTGTGTGTGTGTGTGTGTGTGTCTGCACATGTGTTTCTGTCTGTGAAAACTATACATATTAAGGGTGAGGCCCAAAATCATCATCCTCCACACCACTGTTTACACATGGGTGAGGGAGGGAGGGAGGGAGGGGGGACGCGGGCGAGTCAGGGGTCAGGGGTCAGCGCAGCAACAGTTTCTCTCTTCGCCATGACTACAGCATGACGGCCTCCCGCCCCTCCCGCCACCCCTGCCCAGCCCCTCAACCCTCAGGTGCTGACACAATACCACGAGTTCAACACACCTGACGAATCGGCAGTCAGCTGGGCAGCAGGAGATGACTCCAAAGGGTTTGTGTGTGTGTGTGTGTTTGTGTGTGTGTGTGTGTGTGTGTGTGTGTGTGTGTGTGTGTGTGTGTGTGTGTGTGTGTGTGTGTGTGTGTGTGTGTGTGTGTGTGTGTGTAAGGTTGTGTAAGGGAACACAAGTTCATGCCCACATCATGAACCTCAGAAAAACAACCAGTGCAGTAGATGAAGGGGATGGAGGAGGAGGAGGGGGAGGAGGAGGAGGAAGAGGAGGAGGCAGTGGATGAAGCAGCAGCTCTGATGCAAGCTAACAGGTTAAAAGTCATCCTCGCAGGTGACCCGCTCCGCTCACAGCAACATCGGGTCCTTTACCGCGTCGGCACGCCAAAAGTGGTCGTTAGATTAGACTTGATTAGATTCATAAAAGACCTCTGAGTGAAAGGGGAGAAGAGCATTGATCTGGACGTGTTTAATGAAGGAAAGGTTTAATGAGTGAGTTCAAGTGGTGTGGACTCGCTGTCGCTCTAACCTTCCCACACACTGCCAGCGTTTTTTTCTCCAGCACGCCATCTTTGTTTTGGTTTTTTTCCCGTTTTTCTTTTCTTTTCTTTTTTTTCTTCTTTACCTACGAACTTGGAGAGGGAATAGAAATGCGCTCAGGGCACGAAGGCAATAAAGTTAGCTTTGAATCAATAGCGCGACCTCGCCGTTCTCTCTAGCCCGTAGCCCGGCGGAGCAGAGGTCGGAGGTCAGCCGTAGGGTCCTGTCACGCCACACCCCCCCCCCCACCGCCTCCCCCCTAAACCCACCCCCCCTTGATGATTCGGGTCGAGGAACTGGAGCGAGAACAATTTAGTGCGGGAGGCAATGCATGAAATGAGCAATTACAAAAAAATAGGAAAACATAAAGGCGTGCGTGTAATCACTCAGTCGTACA
>PIJE02003376.1:10000-20453 GCA_002895965.2 Coryphaenoides rupestris | reverse complement strand
TCTCTTTCTGTCCTCCTCTCTGGTCTCTCCTCTCGCTCAACTCTCTCTCTCTATCTGTCTCCTCTCTCTCTCTCTCTCTCTCTCTCTCTCTCTCTCTCTCTCTCTCTCTCTCTCTGTCGTCTCTCGTCCTCGTCGACCATTCGAAGGCGTGAGCTCAAACCAAACACCGGCTGCTGTGCTGGTTTTGCATTCATGCCGAACGCGGCGCGGCGCGGCTAAACTAAACTAAGCTAATCCCCGCTGGTGGCAAACGGCCGTCTTGGAGTAGAAGACAGAGAGAGGGGTGGGTGGGTGAGGAGGGGTGAGGAGGGGGGAGGAGAGGTGAGGAGAGGGGAGGAGAGGGGCGATGCTAACAGGAGCCACAATGCATCACAAAGCGACCGGGACAAAGCTAACGGGCAACACGCCCCACCCAAGACATAATGGATTGGCAAACCACAACGCGGGCCAATGCCGTTTCTCACCCCCCCCCCCCCCCCCCCACCCCCCCCCCCCCCCCACAACCTTGTTTTTACATCAGGGCTTGAACTGTTTGAACAGCAAACGGGTGGTTGGAGTTTTTGTCTGGAGTGTGTGTGTGTGTGTGTGTTGTGTGTGTGTGTGTGTGTGGTGTGTGTGTGTGTGTGTGTGTGTCGAAGCTATCATGTCCCGATGATGAGCATCACCCAATGGATGAGCACCCAATGGATACGTGAGCAGGATACGGGACGGGTGCTCTCCAGGAAACTGGTGTATTTACACCGAACCGTTTTTTTCTCGCCCGTTGCGACTGTGGACCTTGGATGTGAACTCCGGGCCACGCCCACGTCTTCCTCTTCATCATTTTTGTTCCATCACGTACTAAATGGTAAATGGATCGTATTTATAAAGCGTTTTTATCCAAAGTACTTCACAGTATTGCCTCACATTCACCCATTCATACACCGACGGCGGTTGCAACCATGCAAGGTAACAACCAACACGTCAGGAGCAGGTAGGGTTAGTGGGGTGGTCTTGCTGCAGGGACACTCCACACTGTAGCCTAAGGAGGAGCAGGTAGGGTTAGGTGGGTGTTCTTGCCTCAGGGACACCTCCACATCTTTAAGCCTAGAGAGAGAGAGAGAGAGAGAGAGAGAGAGCGAGCGAGAGCTGAGATCCATTAGCAGGAACCGTGCAGCTGGTCGACCCTCAGCCACACCTCCCTCTCTCTCTCTCTCTCTCTCTCTCTCTCTCCTTCTCACACACACTTTCTCTCCCTCTCTCTCTCCTTCTCTCTCTCTCCTCCATCTCTTTCTCTCTCTCCCTCTATCTCTCTCCATCTCTCTGACATCCAGTGGACATCACTTTTCTTTTACTCGTGGTTTAAGGGCTTAATTAAAGTCAAGGTATGTGTGAGTGTGTGTGTGCGTGATCCATCCGTCTATTCTCGGGCTAAATTCTATTCATTATACACTCGGACGCAAGACACGACCTGTTGAAAATCTAACGACAACCGAGACGAAGAACAGAAGCGAAGATTCGACGAACCACCGACAAAAACACTGATTTTAAAAAGCCTCTTCTTTCCCCTCTTTTCTCCCCCATTAAAGAAACACATCAATATTGACACAGCTTTTCTGCATGGCTTGCAGGACGGCCTGAGAGCCCCGCAATATAAAATATTTATGTGCGCGACGCCGGGGCCGCCGCAACGGCTCCCGAGTTAACCTTCGACGAAAGGTGGCGGCCCCCCCGACCCGGGAGTCCCTCAGAAGTCAGATTGATGATGCTTGTTACTCGAGCGAGGGAGCAGGGGTCAGCGCTCCGGCCCGGTGGGTAAACACGCGATGGGGGTGAACGGACATGTGGGACCACAAAATAGGAAGACACACACACCCCGGCCCCCCGTCCCCGTCCCCCGTCCCCCCGTCCCCACACCGGACCGGACGCTCGTCTCTGGGGGCCCCCCGGTGTGCTGGCACGCAGCAGCCCCCCGGAAATATATATGGGGGTCAAAGGGCAAGAACTACCGCCCCCCCTTCACCCCCGGCCCTCGAGAATGAATCCATTGGTCCATTGGTCCATTGATCCATTGGTCCCAGATAATCTTCGCTTGACATTGTCCTGACTGTTAAAAGTGTGTAAGAGTGTGTGTGTGTGTGTGTGTGTGTGTGTGTGTGTGTGTGTGTGTGTGTGTGTGTGTGTGTATTCTGTAATCCAGGGCGATGCTCTGTTTTAATACGGTCGTTGATTTACTGGAGAAACTGTGACGGCGTTTGAATTCTTCGGAAAGGACCGCCCCCCCTCTCTGGAAAATGGGCGTCGTTCTATTTACTCACGATCCGGTTTTGTGGGGTTAGGCTTCGGGTTGCCAACAGCGCGCATCCTCTTTCCTCTGAGCCATTGAGCAAGGCACGAACGATGACACCGAGCGACGCAGAAACCTGCCACGTATCCGACGTTTCAAGCGTTCTCAATTAAGTGTCAACCGACGCCGTTTCTGTCGAGGCTCCCGCCCAAATCCCGCCTGCCGTCCTCGTTGCTATCGGTTACAGTACATCGCGATGCGCTGCCTCCGGGGGAACGTCGGGGGACCCTCTGGCTGACGTCAGGGGCCTCCTGAAACACGACCGGCGCACCCAAACCCAAACCCAAATGTGCCGTCTCTCGCACAAAGTAAACTGTTAATTGCCCCTGACACTGAAGCCCACGCCACCGCCGCCGCCCCCCAGTCCGCGCTTCACTCTCCACAAGCACTGGGGGCCCGCAGATCCCCCTGGCGGACCCCGGGGGGCCGAGGGGGTTAAGGGGTAAAGGGGGGGTGCGTTGGGTGGGTGGGGGGGGGGGGGGGTGGTTGTGGGCTTTTAAATGAACCTGGAAACCACCTATTTACATGGTTCAGGGGCTGGTCTCAGCTGGCTTGGATGTTGCCAACCGGTGTCACTCGGTGCTTTCACCCCAGGAGGTGCTGGGAGTGCTGGGAGTGCTGGGGGTGCTGGGGGGTGGGGAGGGTAGTGGTTTTTGTGTGTGTGTGGGGGGGGGGGGGGGTGTGTGTGTGGAGGAGGGAGGTTGGGGGTTCGTTTGCCGCTCCCCCCCCCCCCCCATCTGACTTTGATCAGGGCTCCCGCTCTCATTAGGGAGCGCGACTGGGGTTGCCTTTCCCCTTCATGTCGAGATCTTGTTACACCCCTGCTCCACCCTTAACGCACACATGGAGAGACACACACACACGCACACACACGCACACACACACACACACACACACACACGCACACACACACACACACACACACACACACACACACACACACACACACACACGCCACTGTGCAACCTCTTCTTAGAACAACTCCTCGTCGTCCTCGGTACGGTCCTCGGCGGCCGTAAAAAAAAACCCGGCCACGCCCTTCCTGTCGCGGCCGGCGTGATGCACCGCTCGCCATTAGCCCTCTCCGCTGTGCGGCCGTGAGCTGTGACTATAATGAGCCTTAAACCAGACAATACCTGTACGTTACATTGATCCATCGTTCCGCCGCCCGACTCCAACTCGCTTTGAATTAACATTTGGCTTTTTTTTTTACGTCAGCCATTTTTTTTTTCTTCGGTTTGGTTGCTTTGAATCCCCGGGCTCTCCTTACTCTCCCCCCTCTCATATCCCGTCGTCCCGTTTTCTTCCCGTCGACTCCTTGATTTTTTTTTTACTCTCCTATCTTATTTTCCAGCTCTCTCCGAAACCTGCGGCGACGACTTCAGCGGACTTTTCCCCGACGAATGGAAAGAACCGGGTCTCTGTTCAAAGGGCTTATTCATTACGATCCCCCCCCCCCCCCCCCCCCCCCCCCCGTCCCCCCCCCGTCCCCGAGACGAGTCTGTTGTCGGACTTAACGGCCCCGCGTTCACACGGTCACAGTTTGCGAGTCGTCGTCTTAATATTGCGTCGCCCCCGAAGCCGCGGTCGTTACCGGTGACGTGAATCATTTTCGTTTCTGTTATCTTTTTGTTTTTCCGTTCGTCGTCCGTTTTGCGTCGGGAAAAAAAAATCGAGTTTTTTTACGTGCAAAATTGCGGCCGCGTGACGTTGGGCTTCCAGAGCCGGTGTAAACTACATGGTCCCAGTCAAGCTGCCCTGCTTCCCCCACACCCCCCCCCTCCCTCATGATTAGTAAAACATGGACCCGGAGCTCAGGGCAAGCGGGCCCCGGTCGCTCGCGGCGGTTGCCACGGAGACGACGGCAGCGGCGGCAACGGCGACGGCGAAGACTATTGATCACAGCAAGCATGAAAGTGTGGCCCCTCTGTGGGGGGGGGGGGGCGCAGAGTGAGTGTCGAGACGGGGGGTCTTTGACAGATGACGTCCTGTACTTCGGGGAGGGGGGGAGGCGGGGTCGAGGGAGGGGCATTAAGGGGCGGCGGGGGGGCGGGGGGGGGGGACTGGTGACAGCGTTAAAAAGATGGCCGCGAGGCTCGTGGGGGCGGAAAAAAAAAAAGGTTCAGCCCACGCACCCCCCCCCCCCCCCCCTCCCTGCCCCCCCCCCCCCCCCGGCCGGCGCTGTCTGGCTGCTGGGTCAACCGCGGTGCACTTCCAGAGGAATCCCTGACAAACAGCGGGGCTCAAAGGCACGGCGGCAGCCCGAGAGACCGAGACTCCCTTGTTAAAGGCAAGAGCAGCCGCAAGGGGCATTGGGGGACGTTGGGGGGCCGTTGGGGGGCCGTGGGGGGGAGACTACGGGCCCCGGGCCAACTTTAACACACTGAGGGGACGCTGCTGCTGCTACTGATGGTGCTTTACACAGTAGCCGGTTCAGTTTAGCACTCTGTGTGTGTGTCAGTGTGTGTGTGTGTGTGTGTGTGCTGTGTGTGTGTGTGTGTGTGTGTGTGTGTGTGTGTGTCGGTGTGTGTGTGTGTGTGTGTGTGTCGTTGTATGTGTCAGTGTGGTGTCGGTGTGTGTGTGTCATGGTGTGCTGGTGTCGGTGTGTCTGTGTGTGTGTGTGTGTGTGTGTGTGTCAGTGTGTGTGTCGGTGTGTGTGTGTCGGCGTGGTGTGTTCGGTGTTGTTGTGTCAGTGCCTGTGTCATGTGTGGTGTGTGTCTGTGTGTGTGTCGGTGTGTGCGTGTCGGTGTTCGTGCGTGTCGGTGTGTGTGTGCGTGTTGTGTCGCTGTGTGTGCAGTCGTGTGTGTGTGTCGCTGTGTGTGTGTCGGTGTGTGTGTGTCGGTGTGTGTGTGTGTCGGTGTGTGTGTGTGTGTGTGTGTGTCGTGTGTGTGTGTCAGTGTTGTGTGTGTCAGTGTGTGTGTGTCGGTGTGTGCCTGTGCGCGCGTGATAGTGCCGAATCAGTAACCAGTCTCCACGGGATTCCCGCCCAGATAAGAATTAGGCTCGAAAAACCCATGGCGGCCACAAGACTTAAGGAAGATGTAATGGACGCCACAACATAACCGAGGAAGAGACCAAATTGGAAGGCGGTCGAGTAACGACGCTCTCGCGTTGTAAGTCTCGTCCGGTGGGATGACTTTGATTAAGAACAGGGAGTAAGTACCGTGACATTCCCCACGGTTAGATAACTTCAAATAAGTGTAAAACGACTAAAAATGATATCTGGGGAAGAAAGAATACCAAACAGATGGACGGTCATTAACCAAACTTGTTTTAATTTTTTTGGTACTTTTTCCATCTGACAATTCTGGTGTTTCTATCCTTGTCATGTGATCATTATCTAGCGTGGAGCGAGACCGCATTCCGGTCCGATCCCTAATTACAGAGCGAGGGTTTTTTTTTTTCACGGGGGGACTTTGTTTGTCAAGACGTCTGCCGAGATCTGAGCGTCGTGTCTACCTACGCGGCCGCTCCACCCCTCTGTCTCGGCCCCCCCGTCAACGTTTTAAACGCTTTTAAATTCCTGTCTTTTCACTTCCCGTCCTTTAACTTCCCCTCCCGAGTCGCTCCCTTGTCGTTCGGAGACAACTCGGCGTTCGGCAGCGTCGACGGCGTAAAAAGAAAGGCGAGATGAACCGCGTCGATTAGTAACGGCCGCAACCGTTTTCGGGGGGCGGGGGGGGGGGGGGGGGGGGGGGGGGGGGGATGGTTGACGACGGAGACCTGCTGGCTGTTGGATCGCGTTATCGGATCTTTGTTTTTGCATCGATGTTGTTTGCCATTTGTTTCCCGCCAAAGGTGCTGCCACTTAATCCCCCGCACCATCTACGGACAAGCAGAAAGAACGTCCCGTCCCTCCCCCCCCCCCGCCTTCCCGCCTGTCCTTTCTGGCGAACCTGTTTTAAAGAAAATAAAGTTTGCCGCGGCACGTTCCCCGTAAGTGTCCTTGAACACCGATAAACGACCTATGACCCCGATGATCGAGTGGGCGCGCGGCGTCGCGGATACGCCGGCCGCACGCCCACAGTATCTGAATTCACTGTGCGTCGCTTCGGATGAAAGCATCGGTGAGAAGGACTCAAATGAATGAGCCATTCATGGGCAGCGTGTTGACGTCTTATTTGAGATGGTGTGCATGCAAATTCATCATTCTCTGGATGTTCCCCCATTACTCATTGCAGAGAGGAGTGTGTGTGCGGCGTGCGTGTGTGTGTGTGTTTGTGTGTGTGTGTGGTGTGTGTGTGTAGCCGTGTGGTATTCATTGACCCCCTATGTGGAGGCTGAAGACGTCGGGCCTATACGGGCGGATTGAAAACAAGCAAACAAACACATTGATTAGGATTAATGTTCTATAAAGTTTAGACGTGCGCTATGAAGTTTTCGAAGGTTTGCTTTCATAATATTTTGCTGAACGTGGTGATTAAGACAAACAGAAAGGTCCCGGGCCCCCAGTCCTCAGAACAATACATTCTTTACATGTTTAAGCGACTCCCGGGGTCTTCCAATGCTTCCGTGATTAATGTATTATTCACCGGTCTCTGAACCGCTGCCAACGAGCCCTGAAATCTGTCTGGCCCCTCAGACGTCCAGCAGGCAACACACACAGCTATGCAGGGACAGACGGTGGACCATCTTATTCGGTTATCCCCCCCCCCTCCCTTTGCTATATTTTCCCGCCATTTCCTTTACGGCGAGCTGTCAGGGTTTTTATTTTTATGGATCTCTTCCTGCAGAGAAGGTCACACAACACGAGACGTCTGGACCACAAAGCAGCTCCGATATCACCGCAGGGGAGCAGATGAGCCCCCAAACCGGTGTAGTGGTCAGAGGCTCCTATAAAAAAAAAAGAAATAGCAATGGAACCGCTGGACTTGACTTTTTCAACAAATCCCACGGTGTTCAATTAATTAATCAATTAATCACCGATTCAATGAAGTGTGCCGAAGAAGAATAGTATGATGTGGAGAATAGACTCACCCACATTCACGGGCAATTCTTTAAAAGAGTTCCCTATGAAGCACATTTAGCCTGAGTAGCCTGATCCTCCCTATAACCCCTCAACTCCAACCTGTAGGTGTTTCTACTAAAAGAGCCCCTCATCGTCTGGGCCCCAGGGTCCCGGGCGGGCACGGCCCTATGGCTCCACCTTGGCCCCCAGATAGCGCTTTATTTGCCGATACATTACAAGAATCCTTGGGCACCAACCTGCTATTCAACCCTCATTAACCTCTCTGTGTCCTTTGTGGACGCTCGGAATTGGTGCATTTATTGGACGACGGGGGGCCAGGCTGGTAGCAAGGCTCGTGTGGATCTGTTTAGTGGTCGGGCGACCCTGCCCTCGCCCTCGCCCTCGCCCTCGACCCCGGCGTGGGCAGCTAGAGGCCAGCTTTGGACCTCGTAAAGGACTCGTCAGGAAGGTAGGGACACTTGAAGAGGGATTTGCGAGACATTTCAAAGATGTCATCACCTCAGAGTATATCTCTAGTTAGCTGAGCCCAGAGTAAGGCACGCTCAGAGATATGTACAGTATGTGGCTTTTAAAAGCCCCGAAGGTCGACCTGGTTCTTATATATCTGCTGTGTTCACCTTCAGGATCTCAGAGACCATCATATTCTTTCACCAGCCTTGGGCAGAGGAGGAGGAGGAGGAGGAGGAGGAGGAGGTTAGAGAAGGTTTTTCTGTTTGCAGGAGGATCCAACAAGTCCCGACTGGGAGAAGTGTTAAGGTGCCGTTGAGCAAGGCACCTAACCACTAACGGCTCCGAATGAGCTGACTTTGAGTCGATTTGTTCCGCGTGGGTGACATCGCCGCTCGGCGTAAACGAGCGTACGAGCGTACGAGCGCACGGGCGAATGTGAATGGCTCTCTCTTCGTGCGGTTTGAGCGGTCCGCGTGGCTAATTGCATGGAACCGTATGAATGCATAACCATAACCAACGTACAACCACATCATTTGGGCCTTATTAAAGGGCCCCGCTTCGCCGTCTGGACACGGGCCCTCGTCCACGGCCGAATGCCGCTGCCCCCTGACACACTTCCCTGGATCAAGGAGTGTGTGTTTGGCTTCCAGCGGCATTAGCAGCTTTCCGCCACCGCGAGCCCCCACAAAGGTTCCTCTGCTGGACGTCACCATTACCTCCCACTCCCGGGGCCTCGCTGTTTTTGCTAACCCTGGCTTTTTTATGGCAGGGTAGCGGAGGGCCACGAGGAAATGAGGTGACCTCGGGGTCGAGACTCGAGTCAGGAGGCTGGGGGCCGGGACCCGGGTTCCCTGCCAGAGACACCCTCTCAGGTCCACCTCGGTCCCGGTCGGAGGGGCGGCGGCAGGAGCAGCGCGGTCGCAGGACCGAGAAGGAGACCGACTGAAGCTTTCTATCTTTGCCCCTGGAGTCATATGCCTTCAATTAAGCCCCGATTTGAATTTGTTTACAAGGCCCGGTGGTCTTAAATCTTCCAGGGTCTGACCCCCAAACCTCCCCCACCCCCGGGCTAGCATCCAAACCACCCTCCCCACCACCCCCCCACTCCCCCATTCCCTCATACCTCTGCTCTCCACGTTTTTTCTTTCTTCTTCTCTTTAATACGGTGTCGGACGTCTATTTATTGTGCTGATTTAACTGGTTTTCGGGCGCAGGTTACAAGCTATTTGGGAACTCCTCCAAATAAGGTTTTTTTTGGGGGGGGGGGGGGGGGAGCGGGGGAGGGGGGGGGGACACCCCTGTTAGACGGTAATCTGTTAGTGATATGAAAGGCGACTCACCCCACTAAACCCCTCCTCCCGCTGGAGCCTGGGGAGCCTTTATGGGTCCGTCGGGCACCCGGCTGGCCGGCTAACTGTCGACCCGCTGACCTGGCGGTCGGAGCCATATGAGACGTCTTCTCCTCTCCAGCCAGGTTCTCCTCTTTTTTCTCCTCCTCCTCCTCTTGCTCCTCCTCCTCCTCAGAGTGTCAAAAGGTCTTGTTTTTTTATTCTCGTCCTTCTTTGGTTTTCTGTTTTTTGTTAATTTTGTAAATTAATCCGGACTCGAGTCGGTAAATCACCTTCTATTTTACAATACATTCTGTTTTACCGTCGCAATATTTGCCGGTCAAATCCGTCAGGTTCTACGGCCTTGGTCTACAACCACATCACACATCAGCTGCCCTTGCCCGAAACAAACCCCTTTCTTCACTTCCAATCCTCCACCTCCTCCTCCTAATATTTTACTCTCTCTCTCTCTCTCTGTCTCTCTCTCTCTCTCTCTCTCTCTCTCTCTCTCTCTCTCTCTCTCTCTCTCTCTCTCTCTCTCTCCAGTAATTCGTACCTCCGTTCCCAACAGGTCTTTCATGTAAAAGATTTACACGCAACTCGGCGGCCTTTACTAGAGCGAGGGGAGCGAGCGGTGGGCTGGGAGGGGAGGGGAGGCTGCGTAGCATGTTTGCGATTCACCAGTAAAAGGTCTTCGACCGGTTCCATCACATTAAACGTTGTTTATTTTTAACGCGTAACCGAAGAGCCGTTACAATGGGCTTACTGGCTTGTGTAGCGTAGCGTAGCTCGCTGCTAAAATAGAAAGGGTGGTGGGGGGGGGGGGGGGGGGGGGGGGGTTGAGTTCAGTCGGACGGCTAATTGGATCGGGTGGGTTAAGTAAATGTTTGAGTTCACCTCTGTACAGGCCGGGCGGAGGGGGCGTGGCTACCCCCCCGACTCTAACGAGGGAGGTGGTGGTGGTGGTGGTGGAGGGTGGTGGTGGTGGTGGACTGTGTCGTGAAGTCGGATATCGGGCTCATTACGATTAAGGGATCAAGTCGACGTTATTTTGCATGCGTTCCGCGCTGCATCCCGGCACACGGATGAACGCGCTCCAGTGAATGCCAACGATGAAACACTCCATTAGCTTAGGGTCGGGGCCAACACATTATAGTATATGAGACAACAGTAAACAGGACAATAACAACAGACATTACAGTTATGTTATACAGCGATTCCGCAGATGGTTACTATTACTCTGAGCGGCTGTAACTTCTTTCTTTCTTTATTACCGATATTCCCGCATTTTTTAAATACTGCGCTAGATTGTGCCTTGTTGTAAGAATTTAATTGTGCATAAGACGACCCTGTATTATTATCCTGTATTTTTCAAGATTC
>PIJE02003376.1:0-2500 GCA_002895965.2 Coryphaenoides rupestris | reverse complement strand
CTCTCTCCTGTCTCTCTCTCTGTCTCTCTCTCTCTCTCTCTCTCTCTCTCTCTCTGTCTCTCTGTCTCTTCTCTCTCTGTCTCTTTCTCTCTATCTGTCTGTCTCTCTGTTTCTGTCTGTCTCTCTCTGTCTCTGTCTCTCTCTGTCTGTCTGTCTGTCTGTCTCTGTCAATTCAATTCAATTTCAATTTAAAGAGCTTTATTGGCACGGGAAACATACATTTACATTTACATTGCCAAAGCGAGTGGTAAATAAAACAAAAACAAATTAAATCTCTCTCTCTCTCTCTCTGTATGTCTCTCAGTCTCTCTCTATCACTCCTTTATTTAATCACACACAGACACACACTGTATGTGAATAACAAAACGAGAATTAACAACAATATTTAGAGATGTTGAGTCACCGCTAAATTGTTGTGTTTGTGTGTGTGTGTGTGTTGTGTGTGTGTGTGTGTGTGTGTGTGTGTGTGTGTGTGTGTGTGTGTGTGTGTGTGTGTGTGTGTGTGTGTGTGTGTGTGTGTGTGTGTGTTTGGTCAGTTCTACATTTTTCGGCGAGAGGTGAAGGCCTCGTCTCGCCTCGTCGTCACGGTTACCTTTGTTACGTCTAGTGTTTGTACTTCTATGTCTATTGTGTTCCTTGTCTGACGCTTCTCCATCCATGTTGTCCTGTCTGCTCCCAGCGGCGTCTCATCAGTAACTTTATCTGTTACCTGTACCAGTTCATCTCATGAAGTTCCCAGTTCCTAACTCTCTAATCAACAGACTGTCGTGCCGTCGTGTCCTCGCCTCGCCGCGGACGTCACAATGCTCCACATTTTTTTAGTTGTTTTTCATGGCAGCACTTAGATAACCATCGATATTATTTCTTTGTAATTTCGGTTTCTGAATGGAGGAGTTGCGCGTCGGGTTTACTATTTGTAGCGCGGGACCGGTTCTGCCTGTTTGTTGTCTGTCACCAGACAATCCCCTTGAAACTATGCCACAGTTCAGCAGAACTTTATCGACACAATAGCACGCCGGCCGACGACCATTTAGTGCTTGAGTCCCGTGACTCAGCGTGTCGATTGTGTCTCTCAGACAACAAGGAAGCATACAAATTGATTTTATGTTTTGTTAATGATAATTTCAAAGTAGGAGGTTAGGTTCCTCTGCGATGGGCAGATTATGATGTGAATTCTTCCCATATCTTCGATGAAAAGAAAACGTGACAGTGAATACCAATGACAACAAAACACACAGATTTTGGGTACATATTGGGTGCATAGACCACCTTTATGTGAAGATTAACACCGTGGGGGGAAACAGTACGTTTGTATGGATGCATAAATGTGCACACATTTATGCACATTAATGGGAATGTACTAATATACAACACGGCTCCGTGCTTTTTGTGCACAAAATACCTTCTTACTTCTCGCAGATGTGTGCCGTTCTCATCAAACGTTGAGATATAACCCCAAGACAGACACATAAATTTCATAGACAAATAAAAGAAAACTTGAAATATAACTGATTTCTCTTTCTCTGTCTCTTCTCGTCTCTCTGCAGCATCTATGGATTCTATAAGGGCATCATTCCCCCCATTCTGGCTGAGACCCCAAAGAGAGCAGTCAAGGTAAGGCTGTAACTTGACACCCGGTTCTGTCGTATCAATTAATCAATAAATAATAAAATAAATAAATTAAATTACGATGAGAAGATCCGCCCCTAAAATGATCAAATATGAGGTTTCAAACGTCAGCGAGAAAGGAAAACTCGTTTCAATCTGACGCCGGACTTGAGGTCGTCTCAGTCCCTCAGTTAAACCGTTCACAATGTTTGTATTGAATTCATAAGCATTTCGTGAAATATTATATGTGTACAGTCTCTGTGTTTAGACCATGTGAGCGTACCTGGCGCTATGCTCATAGGTTCATGTTGACCACGAACCCTTGAGCAATCCTTCGCCGGTTTCAGACCCGTCACTGGGCCTCATCTTGTCAGGTTGCTCGAGTTTGTATCCGAAAAACCGACCAATCGCCCGTCGGTGGGTGTGGTTTAGGTCTGACGACAGCGAAAAAGCAACAGTTTGTTCGGGAAAAACAACAGCGATGGCGACAGACGCGATGGTTTCATCCACTCACCTGCCACCGCCCAGTATGTTGTCAAAGTGTCCGCCCTTTTACAAACCGTTTCCAATGACGACTTCCCAGACGGTTCTGTGAAACAACAAACCACCTTGCGTTTCAGGTTAGGCCTCTACCTCCCTCACTCCGTCTTCCTCTGTATCTCTCTATCGTTCTCTCTCTCTCTCTCTCTCTGGGTCTCTACCTCCCTCACTCCGTCTTCCTCTATATCTCTCTATCGTTCTCTCTCTCTCTCTCTCTCTCACTCTCTCTGGGTCTCTACCTCTCTCACTCTGATCTTCCTCTATTTTGCTCTATCACTCTCTATCTCTCACTCTCTCTTTTACGTTTGACTTGTTTTCCTCTCTCTCTCTCTCTCTCTCTCTCTCTCTCTCT
>PIJE02003375.1:20000-27500 GCA_002895965.2 Coryphaenoides rupestris | reverse complement strand
TGTGTGTGTGTGTTGTGTGTGTGTGTGTGTGTGTGTGTGTGTGCGTGCGCGGGCCAAAGCGAAGGTGATAAACAACAGTATTAAATCATTGTACATACATTGGTTTGACCTTTCCCCGTCATGTTTATTCACTACCTGCTTGTTAGCGTCTGCAGATGCCGTGTGTGTGTGTGTGTGTGTGTGTGTGTGTCAGTGTGTGTGTGTGTGTGTGCGTCAATGTGTGTGTGTGTGTGTGTACGTGCAGTGATAATCGAAGCGAACTGGGGGACCCGTGGGATACCCCTCTGACAGAAGCCCCCCACATACACACACACACACACACACACACACACACGGCAGAGAGTGGTGCTTGACGCTGAAAGGTGTGTTTTGTTTTAGTGCTCGTAAGTGCTGCTGTGGAATAGACTTGTGACAACCAGGCCTGCTTATGGCCCTCCAGAGAAACACCTCTATAACAATGACAGAGAGACAGAGAGAGAGAGAGAGAGAGAGAGAGAGAGAGAGAGAGAGAGAGAGAGAGAGAGAGAGAGAGAGAGAGAGAGAGAGAGAGAGAGAGAGCAGAAATAAGAAGAAAACGCACATTTGTCACTAGAAGTGGTATCAAAATAACACAATATGGAAACTATCTTATAATTTAGCATTTTTTCCGGCCATTTTGTTTTCGCAGACGGAAACGTGCCACTTATTTGCCCGTTGTAACCGGGTGAATAACAATAATAATAATAATAATACAAAATGGCGCGTGTGCATTTAATGCTTAAACAAAGGCTAAAGCGTGACACTAATGTGTAAACCAAAGTGCACGTACACGCCCCGCAACACACGCCATGACACCGGGCCACGCCACCGAGCACACGTGTAGCCCCTCCCCCCCCCTCCTAATTTAATATTTAGATTACAACCCAACCCACCCGCCACCCCCCCCCCCCCTCTGTCTCCTCCGCCCCGCCCCCCTCCACGCCATAATATTATCATCCTGTCTTGGAGACGCTTGAATTCAACCTTAGAAGCATATCGACCCCCCCCCCCCATACACACACACACACACACACACCCACACACACACACACACACACACACACACACACACACACACCTCCGTCCCGTTGAAGACACACCATTGTGTACCGGGTGATGTATAATCACCTTGAAATTAATTAATCGTAACACCAACAAGGCCCGGGGCCCCGAGATAGCATCGCGGCAAGCGCCTTAGCGACCCCTTTTGTTTAGGTTTGCCACCTCCTCCTCCTCCTCCTCCTCGTCCTCGTCCTCCTCCTCCTCCTCCTCCTCCTCCTCTTCCTCTGTCTCTACCGCAGGTTGCTGAGGTGGTCGCCTCGGACGTCTGCCCCCCCCTTCCGTACTAAAATGGCTGCTATCTCTGAGGAGTGTGTGTGTGTGTGTGTGTGCGCGCGCCGCCGCGGAGGAGTAATTAATCTCAATGAAGGGGGGGCCGAAAAGCGAGGAAGGTCTGTATGGCCCCGGGAATTAAATTACACGTCCCTTTCCTTTCTTCTCGTGCAAAAATAATACTTTCTTATTGTCGTCGTAACTTACTGTACGCGGGAGAGATGTTGTCGTCGCCGCGAAAGCCACAAAGAGGCCCGCCGCCGCCGCCGCCGCCGCGTCAACGTTGGCCTTTTCAAAAACGCATTTCCTCGCCGACAACTTTTCTATCTGCCATCTTCCGCTTGAGATTACGCGCTGGAAAGCAACCGGGGCCCTTACCTACACGCCGTGGGAAAAAATGGCGTCCGCTATATATCGTGCTTCGTGACCATTATTCTAAAATACTTTGAGGGTTTTAATTAAAAAAAGAGGGACAGTCAGGGGAGGACACCGCGGTCTCGACGTGACTTTAACGCAACGAGCAGCGAAAATACAATACAATACAATACAATACAATACAATACAATACAACGGAGGACCGAAGTTTTGAGTTGCAGTCGCACAAAGTGCTGTTGAACTTTGAAACACGACACCTCAGGGCCCACACACAGATAACCGGAACGATGGGGGGTAGACGTGGGGACTCGTGGGCAAGCTTGTGTCCCCAAGAGGTCAGTGCCATTCCAAAAGTGTGTGAATCTACCTAGCTTCACGAGACCGGTAGACGCCGGGGCGGCAGTAGCTCAGGAGTTATAAGACCGGTTGTCTGGCAACAGGAAGGTCACTGGTTTCGATCCCCGGGCTCCGCCTCCTAGCTAAGTGTCGCGGTGTCCCTGAGCAAGACACCACCTAACCCTAACTGCTCCTGACGTGTTGGTTGTTACCTTGCATGGTCGACACCGCCGTCGGTGTATGAATGGGTGAATGTGAGGCAACACTGTGAAGCGCTATATAAATGTAATCCATTTACCGTTTACTTATTGTAAGCAATTCACAATACGTGTTAATTCAAACTAAAGGTTCGTTTCAATTGTGATCACAGAAGACAATCGGATGCTCTTCCTTCCTTTAATTGGGTCAAAATAAGTGGTTTTCTGTACGTTTGGTTTTTTTTGTCCGTCGTACAATAAGCTGACGCCGTTCTTCGGAAACGTCTCGCTGTATTGGATGTTGACCAATATTCTCGCGGGTATTGATTTCCGGTGGGGGGGGGTTGGGGGGGGGGAACTTCGACTTCAATTATTTGCATGGCTGCTTATTCTCAGTTGTTGTTGTTGTCGGGACACACATCAATATGGAATCCGGCGCGCATCTCACAACTCTCCGCCGCTCTTCCCCCCCCGCTTAATGGGCAGGCACCTTTCCCAGGGGCGGCTGTCGAGGTGGCTGTGTCGTCCGCCGTCGAGCGGTAACGCGCCGGAGATAATGAGCGCGCGGCCTTTCCGCGGAAGTCGTTGATGTTGTTGTTGTTGTTGTTGTTGTTGTTGTTGTCCTTACATTACCAGCAGGTCACTTAGGCCTTCTGACCAGGCAGGGCTTTACCGGTGGTCCCTCGCTCGAGTCTCGGCTCAAAAACAAAAGGTGGATGGAGCCTTTGAAAGTGTGGCACCTACGCCGTGGAACGTCCTTCCGCTGGACTTAAGATCTGCGGTCTCGGTTGACGCTTTTAAAAAGCAGCTAAAGACTCATCTGTTCAGACTGGCCTTTGTCTGGCCTCTTGTGTCTGTATTTCTGGGGGGTTTTATATCCTCTGTCTTTACGTTTTATTGTTTCTTACTGTGTGATGGTCTTATTTTACTCGTGTGCCGCACTTTGTGACTTTGTCTGTGAAAGGTGCTCTATGAATAAACTTTACTTACTTGTGTGCGTAGGTCGGGGCGTGGTGACCTGAGTCATTGACAAACGTTTCGACGAGTCGCGCGCAAAAGCAGCGCCGCCGTGCAAGCGAGAACGCGCAGTATCACAAAAGCGGCCGCGTAGCGCGTAGCACGTAGCACGTAGCACGTAGCACGTAGCACGTAGCATGTAGCGAGCGCGCGGGAGCGGTGCCAGCGTACGGCCGTACGGCGGTAAACAAGCTAACCCGGCGCCGCACGTCGCTGCTGTCCGTCAGATAAAAGTCTGCTGTTTACCTAAGAGAGAGAGAGAGAGAGAGAGAGAGAGAGAGAGAGAGAGAGAGAGAGAGAGAGAGAGAGAGAGCGAATGAGAGAGAATTAAGTCGGCAGAAATAAAGGTTTGACCTTTATTGATCACCAAACAGGGGTGATCAATAAAGGTCAAGTATTTATTGGGATATTGTGCCGATAAAGGTAATATATATATATATATATATATATGTGTATTTACAGGGATTTGCGTGGTGAATATACCGGAGTGCTTTTCATTGTCAATTTTAAAACATACACAACAACAACAAAGTGAGTTACATAAGAAACCAAAAATGCTGGGAAAATTGTGTGACAGCGACAGCAACTTTTTTTGAAAAGTGAAAATGACGGAAAGCTGTTGTCCAGCGGGACTGCGATGTTAATATACGCCATTTAGGGCTTTTACCCAAAGTGTCATGTAATGCTGTCCGTGGATACATTTCATGGCACGTGTACGGGCTGCCCTGCCCCCCCCCCTCCCTCGAGGGAATCGAACCCTAAACCTTGGCAGTCCATGCTCCACCAATTTTCACCGTTTTGTTCGCCACAAATTGTCCTTCCAGGTCAGTTTCACTTAGTTTAACTTCGTTAAGAAACGGCTTCCATCCGTAAACATTCTTTCAGTGTGTACTCCCACTTCTTAAAATCACATTTAACGAGAATTGAGAGAGAGAGAGAGAGAGAGAGAGAGGAGAGAGAGAGAGAGAGAGCTTCATTTCAGAAGTTCAAAAGTTTGTGACCAATCAAATTATGACACTTTTGGAGCCATTTAAATGTTATCCGATAGCGGGAAAAGTTGTAGTCATCGCAATATCTCTCTCTCTCTCTGTGAAAATAAAAATAATAGCTAGTCAACGATCTCTACATTAACACTGTCACAGACCCTGTGGTGCCAAACCAACACTGCTCTCACCAATTAGACAAACTCTCTCTCTCCCCCTCTCTCCCCCCCCCCCCCCTTCTCATATCACCAGACAGCCTCTTATTTATTCACTTTTTTCCCCTCCATTCTGCTCCATTCATCCTGACAATTTCCTGCAACTTTAAGTGGTACTAAGTAATCAAGAAACAGAGTGCATATTGGATAATACAATTAGGGGGGAGAAACCGGTAGAGAGAGAGAGAGAGAGAGAGAGAGAGAGAGAGAGAGAGGGTGGGGGTAATAAGGCTTGGGGGTGGGGGGGAGGGAGACAAAGGGAGGAAAAAAGAGAAAAGCCTGAGAGAGAGAACAGAGACGAATGGAGGAGAGAGGAGAAAAACAGGCCAGAGAGAGAGAGAGAGAGAGAGAGAGAGAGAGAGAGAGAGAGAGAGAGAGAGAGAGAGAAAGGAGAGGGAGAGAGAGAGAGTCTGTCGAGGGTGGAGGTGGCGAGGCAATGGCACGCCATTTAGATATTTCCCCGTGGGCGTGGCCGGGGCTGCGGGTGGTGTCACGTACCCACCCACCCCCCCCCCCCCACCCGGTTCCTCCACCTCCCCCCCAATCTAATTACCTCCAAAACAACTCACAGACACCCATATGAAAAAAATGGAACAAAAGATAAATTTCGCCAAAAGAGCACCCTTCTCTCTCTCTCTCTCTCTCTCTCTCTCTCTCTCTCTCTCTCTCTCTCTCTCTCTCTTCTCTCTCTCTCTCTCCGTTCCCTCCGTTGCGGTGGGCTTAACAAAAGGACCTAAGTGGCCCTCCTCGGCCTAATGGAGACGGCCGGCAAAGAGAGGATCGCTGTGTGAGAGAGAGTGCTTGGTGTGTGTGTGTGTGTGTGTGTGTGTGTGTGTGTGTGTGGTGTGTGCGTTAAGTGAGGCTTGAGGACTAGGAAGTGATGGTTTCCTCCCGCTAAATGGCTCGGGTCAAACGGTCAAAATGTAATTATCACGAAGGAACGAGGGTGGGGGAGGGGAGGGGAGGGGAGGGGAGTGGGCGGGGGCGGGGGGGGTGCCTGCCGATACCCCCCCCCCCCCCACTCCCAGTCACCTGACATTAACCCCCTGGGAGAGAGAGAGAGAGAGAGAGAGAAAGCAGATGCCGGAATTTGTCGGAAGATTCTTCGCAGGGTGCACGTGTGTGTGTGTGTGTGTGTGTGTGTGTGTGTGTGTGTGTGTGTGTGTGTGTGTGTGTGTGTGCGTGTGACACCGATAAACCGATGATGATGATGATGATGATGATGATGATGATGATGATGACGAGGAATCGGCCGGAAGGTCGCCGAGAATCGGAAATCGGAAAAGGCGGGAACTGGGTCATGATGTCAAAGCGTGGCGATTTCCTCTTTTTGGACAACGGACGGGAACTGCCAGGGGGGTCGCTCACCGTTGTACCGGAGGTGTGTGTGTGTGTGTGTGTGTGTGTGTGTGTGTGTGTGTGTGTGTGTGTGTGTGTTCTATTTTTAATCGGGCTCTATTTCTGAAACAGCGTCATCATGCAACGACGCATAACAAAATGCAGGGCATGATGATTCTTTTTTTGGTACAAATCGAGCTGACGTGGGTGCGTGGGTGCAAATGTGAGTATGCATCATGCATCTGTGTGTGTGTGTGTGTGTGTGTGTGTGTGTGTGTGTGTGTGTGTGTGTGTGTGTGTGTGTGTGTGTGTGTGTGCGTGCACGCTTGGTGTACACCTGCACGTGTTCACTGTATACATGCGCGTGTGCATGTATGCGCGTATACAGGTGTGTGTGCTTGCGTGTGTGCGTGCGTGCGTGCACATACACTATATATGTGTATATATGTGTGTGTGTGTGTGTGTGTGTGTGTGTGTGTGTGTGTGTGTGTGTGTGTGTGTGTCTCCCCGCATGTCCAGCAGGCCAAAATCATCATCATTTCAATATGGCCGTGATTAGCGGGGACTTGGTGCTGGGGGGATGCGATGGAGGGCCGGTCGTGGGATCTGGCAACCCGCCGGGCGCTCAGCAGGTGGCTGCCAAGCGCTCTGACACACAATCAGCTCCTGGTCTGCCCCCCCCCCCCTCCCTCCCACCCCCCCACCCCCTCCCTACTCCTCCTCGTCCTCCTGGTGCGCCGCCTCCCCCTCTTCCTCCTCCACCACCTCGTAGATCTTCTTCTCCAACCTCCTCCCCCTCCTGCATCTCATCCTCTTCCTTCTCCACCCCCTCCCTCATCCTCATCCTCCTCCTCCTCCTCCCCCCTCCCCCCCTCCCTCTCTGTCACAAGCTCTATGCATCAAACCGACTAGAACTGCAGCTTCGGTCTATAAACCTCCGACGTAGGATTAGATTACCAACGGTAACAAAGCTGTGATGTTTGATGTACAGGTTGTGAGAGAGAGGAGAGAGAGGAGATTGTCTTCGCCGTCGGAATATCTTATCTACTTTTGACTGTAAATTTGTAAATCTGTTCGTTTATTTTTATTATTCTGTTGATTTCCATATTGTTTTATTGCACTGAATTTGCTATGCAAGCTGGCACAAGAATTTCCTTCGGGATGAATAAAGTTCTATCAATCTATCTATTAAATCAACCACCTCCAAAAAACCTCAACGCTTTCAACTCCACCCACAGACACACAAGCCACACAGTCTGGCTAAAACGTACACATTTATTGACATTAAACTCTCTCTCTCTCTCTCTCTCTCTGTCTGATGCTCTCTCTCTCTCTCTCGCCCTGTCAGTTTTTGTCTTCCTAATTAATGAATCCATACTCCACGGTGTGTGCGTCGTGGAAATGTTAGTTAGATGCAAATTGGCATCCATCTGAGTCGCGCGCACAGCCGGCGGTATATTCTAATGTTTATCCGCGCTTTACCTGCCGACAGCCTTTGGCAGAAAGCCCCCCCCGACAAAAATAGATAAGACACGCTTGCTTGGATATATAATACACAAGATGTTTCTTCATTCACCATCCGTTAATAAACTATTCTAAAGGAGGCGGTTTAAGGCGTTCACGTTTTTTAGCTCTGTCGGATATTTCAATCGGAACGTGGCAGTTTTCCATTCCATCGCCGACGTTGGC
>PIJE02003375.1:7500-15000 GCA_002895965.2 Coryphaenoides rupestris | reverse complement strand
ATTTCTCACCATGACTCTCTCTCTCTCTCTCTCTCTCCCATCTATCGCTGTCTCTCTCGCTTTCAATGACTCTCTCTCTGCTCTCTCTCTCTCTCTGCCTCTCCCTCTCTCTCTCTCTCTCACTCCCTGACTGATTTCTACTTACAGTGTACAGTGCGTCTCTCTCTGCCGTCACAGCGTTGGAGACCGTCCCATGACTCCAGGTGCCCCCCCCCCCCCCCCCACCCCCCCCACCCTGTCTTTTAATGTGTTTTTCTGTGCTAATTATAAAGGTAAGTCGAAGCCATTTTTACGCGTGGAACTACGGAGGCCAGTAGAGCGCAAAAAACAGCCGCTCCTCAACATGCAGATTATTTGTGTCACGTCCACTTCGATATTTATTTCATTTTCGGAAATCTTCTATTCGAAGCTGTGTCTTTTTTTTTTGCCGTTCCGTTCTCCCGGGGCGTGAAACGGTTCAATTATTAACGTTGTTTGCGGTACCTGTTGGGTTGAAGCGGGCCGGCGGCTAATCGCGAGCAAAAAAAAAAACCTCGGGAGTTCATTTCAAAATAAATGAATAAAGTGAAAAGATGAAGGATTCGCGGCGTCGATCACGCGCTGCGCCGAGTGGCACGTCGTTCATGTTGGGAAATATTCCCGGCGAATCACCATACATAATTGGGCCCATCTGGGAATTCTGAGAGAATTTTCGATGGGCAGCATGAAGTATTAAAATAAAATAAACCCTGCCTTGTTTTTTAGGTTTTTTTTACTTTTAAAAACATTTATTTGTGCACCGTTTCTTCCTCAGCCGTGCGTGAAACTCACTGTGTGTATCTTTCACTTTTTTATCATTTATCTGTATTTCATTTCTATATTATTTTTCCTCCCCTTAAATGAAAAAAAATACGGCACAAAAAAGGGACAAAATATTTGCTTGACATGCGAGGGGAAGACATGCCGCACGTCTCTGAACTTTGATATTCTCTTTGAAACTGTTTTTTTTTTTATATTTAATTTAATTTTTTATTTTTTTTTCCGCGAGACCTACATTGATTGATGTGAATTTTTTCCCCGCCTCTGGACATCATAAGCAAAAAAGGCGAAAGACAGAAATTCAGAGGAACGAGAGGAAGAAAAAGCCAACTAGCTGACAGACAGACACACACACACACACACACACACACACACAGACAGACAGACAGACAAGACGGACGGACAGGCAGACAGAGAAGCAGCCGGCAACATATGAAAGAGTAGAGATTGACACGCGATTTTATTTTGACAGTGATCGCTGATCTCTGCCCTTGGTGTGTGATCATAAATAGTGCATGTTGCCTATTAGGATAGACTACCCAACTAGTGTGTGTGCACGTGTGTGTGTGTGTGTGTGTGTGCGCATGTGTGTGTGTGTGTGTGTGTGTGTGTGTGTGTGTGTGTGTGTGTGTGTGTGTTGTTTTCACTGGTGCTGACAATTTAACCCGTACTCATGTGAGACATTATTAGTATAACTCTTTCATCCCCCTCTCTCTCTCTCTCTCTCTCTCTCTCTTCTCCTCTAACTTTCTCTCTCCGTCTCTCTCTCTCTCCCTGTCTGTTCTCTCTCTCCTTATCCTCGCTCTGTCTCTCTCCTCCAGTATATAACTCTCTTTTTTTATATCAACTCACCGAACTACATCCTGTGTTCGTCCTAATCGTTGGACGGCCTTGTTGTCATCACTTATAATAGGATGTTGAGAATAGGCCTCCATTTTGTGTGTGTGTATCGTGTGCGTGGTTTTGTGTGTGCGTGGGCCGCATGGTGTGTGAGCGTTCTGTGTGTCTTCCTTCTGTACTGCAAACTGCAACGCATACATCAAGGGCTGTGTGTGTGTGGTGTGGGTTGTGTCGTGTGTGTGTGTGTGGTGTGGTGTGTGTGTGTGTGGTGTGTTGTGTGTGCGTGTTGTGCGTGGTGGTGGGTAATGTTTCTCTGCTGTTCCTTCATCTGGTTTCCATGGCGCAGGGTCGACCAAGGCTTGCAGGAAGACACACCGAGCATGTGCACATCTGTCTGTGCATGTGTATGTGTGTGTGTGCGCGTGTGTGTGTGTGTGCGTGTGTGTGTGTGTGTGTGTGTGTGTGTGTGTGCGTGTGTGTGTGTGCAATTCCCGGGAAGATGGCCACACGATTCTCAAGGTGTTTGGTGAGTGTGTTACGTTTACTACGTAAACATCTGGATCCAGTCCGGTCACTCTCTGAGGCAGAGGAGTGGTCCCGGACACGAGGGGTGGGTGGGTGGGGTGGGGTGGGGGGTGGGTGGGGTGGGGGGCGGGGGCTAGGGTGACTTCCTCCCTCTCTCTCTCTCTCTCTCTCTCTCTCTCTCTCTCTCTCTCTCTCCAAACACAGGTTGTACCCCTCTCCATCGCTTGATCGCTCGATCACTAATCGCATGTTCTGACCACGGGCCCCCGTAGCGTTTTTCTCAGCTAGGGGTGGGGGTCGCACTGGGGGAGGTGGGGGGGGAGGGGGCGGGGTCGTAGGTCGCAGCGCTAGCTGGGAGGCTAAAGCCACCGCTAAAACTCTCTCTTTCTCTGTCACCTTGACGACCGTGGCGGCACGCACAGTGGGTGGGTGGGTGGGTGGGTGGAGGTGGGTGGTGTCGTCCTTGGAGATGGAGGAGGTGGAGTAGATAGAGAGAGAGAGCGAGAGAGAGAGAGAAGAGAGACAGACAGAGAGAAGGGAGAGATTACTGCTGAGGTCACACCTCCTCTCCCCCCGGACCCCGCCCTTTTCGGAGTGCACGAGAGGGAGAGAGGTGAGATAGAGGTGAGAGAGGTGAGAGAGAGAGAGGTGAGAGGGGTGAGAGAAAGAGAGAGAGAGAGAGAGAGAGAGAGAGAGAGAGGTGAGAGGGGGACATAATGGTTGATGGAGCCCTCTCTAAAAGGGTGTTTTGGAGGGAGGTGGGAGAGGAGGCTGGCTTGCTGGCAGGCAGGGGAGCGAGAGGAGGACCACCACCCCAAGCCCCACACCACCACCTCCCTCCTCCCTTCCCCCGGCCTCACCCGCCTCACCCACCTCACCCCCAGTAGCACCCCCGGGGAGAGATTTGTGAGGCGAGATGGTCCGATTCACCTCTCCCTGACACTGCCGTCGGGGACCCCCGGGGCCCCCTGGAAGTCAGGCCCTGGTCAAGGTAACACACACGCACACACACACACACACACACACATATACACACACACCGGGAGGAGGAGGAGGAGGAGGAGGAGGAGGAGGAGGAGAGCGAGTCCACGGGAGATCGCTTGACACCGGACTCGGCAGCTCTTAGCGTGTTGCGGACACGGCGCATCGCAGGGGTCGCCGGGGCAACGCTGAAAATGCCCCGCACCGACACTTTCAGAGTCGATTAACACTGGGGGTGGAAGGGCGGGGTGCAGAAGAAGACCCGGGTGAGTGAGGACTGATATGTGAATGCAGCGTAGGTGGCCATTTTTTCCCAGTGGCGGTGGGGTCTGGCGGTGGGGTTGGGTGGGCTGTTCTGCGCAGCGGTGTGTCCAGACAAATTCAGAAGGCACAGAATTGCATTGGGGGGGGGGGTTGAGGAACCGCCTTGAACCCCCGCTGACAGCGGGCAGATGGTCAGTTGCTCTGACACGGCCATTGGTTTCACAGAATCATCTGACTGGGAATCCGTTTGGAAAAGGGCGGGCACTTTCAAAAGTCCTTGGCAGGTGATTGGATGAACCATCCTGCATTGTCGGTTTCCAGAACAAAGCCACCTCCCTCCGCCTCTCCACCCCACCACCACCACCCACCCCCCCCCTCCCGCCCCCCCCCCTCCCACCCCCCCCCCCCCCCCCCCCCCCCCCCCCCTCCCCCCCCCCACCCCCCCCCCCCACCCCCACCGGCCCCCCCACCCACCCCCACCCCCCCCCCCCCCCCCCCCCCCCCCCCCCCCCGCCCCCCCCCCCCCCCCCCCCCCCTCCCCCCCCCCCCTCTCCCCCCCCCTCCACCTCCCTCACCCCACCTCCCCTCCCCCTACTCCTCCCCCCCCACCTCCCCCTCCCACCCCCACCCTCACCCACCACCCGCATCCAAACGAACCGGAGTAAACAAATACGTGCTATCCAAACTCGAGCCAACGGTCTCGCCCTATAGCTGCTTAGGAATGCGCGTTCATCTGGCGTCCATCGATAACTGGCTGACTTTTAAAGAAATTACTTTACATTACTATTTTACAAATACATGTTTGTGGGGGTATGTTGCCACGCAGGCCCACACGCTGAACATGCAGTCAGATGACTTACTCTAAAACGTGATTTAAAATGAAAAAATAATACGCGTTGAAACCCCCAAGTATAACTGTAACTGTACTTTGTGTACTTCTCTGTCCGAGTCGTGCAGCAAATTAATTTAACGCAAAATGGAAGTGCAATATGAATTCCATCACCAACACATTATGGGAGTTGGAGAGAGCAGACAAAAAATTATGATTAATGAGAATCGTTTGTAAAAAAGAGTGAATTGAGATGAGCCACACACACACACACACACAACGCACAAACCTGACCTCTAAGTGATATGAAGTGTGTCATCCAACAAAAACACATTGCACACACAACACACACACACACACGCTGTCGCATGAGGTAACAGTATGCCCACAGTCTTCAGCTGAGACTCGGGCAAAAGAAAAGCAAAAGCGGAGAGCGGTGTTTGCCCGTATAACTTTATTTAACCAGTGTCCTATCAAAAACACAGCACTGGATCGCTTGAGCCGCGGACGGAAAACCCATAACGCGCCGGGAAAAGATACGGCCGACGTGTTTCAAACTAAGAGGCCCCCGACGTGAGCTAATCTTGTCGGAGGGCCCTCGAGAATGCACTTTAAATGAGTTACTGGGCTACAACGCATTTAGCGTAGCCGCAGCGTGCTACGCAGTGGGTACGGTGGGGCGTAGCTTTATTTTATGGGCCACCGGGTTTCCTGGAACCATTGAGATTAATACCTGCCAACAAGGGGGGGGCTGGCTGATGAATATATTTTCCATTTTAGGGAAGGTATTTTTCTGACCCGGGCATTGTGACCGCGGGTTAAGATGGTGGATCTGTATTTTCTTCAATTTTTTGGTCTTGTTTTAGAGAACTTTTACTCCTTCAAAACCGCAGCAGAATCCCGTCGCCATCCGCTCATCTGAACCCCATCATTAGCGGGTAATTCAAACGCTTTGTTTTCATTGGGAATGCTTTAAAAATCCCCGGAGATTCGCGGATCCTTCCAATTTCCATCTATTCCGCATTTCTCCCGGAGTTTAAAACCGTAACATCACACACACACACACACAGATCTGAGTTAAGGTTCACGACGTTTACAATTTACGGAAGACGACGCTCGTAACGATCCCGGAGCCGTCGGAGTTCCACACATTCCACATGGTGCGACGCGAACAATGTCGCGGACACACACGTATAATAACGCTCCTTCTATTCTCTGGCTGTTTCGCTACCACAATAAAACAGAAAAAAAACAAGAAGAAACAACCGTCGACAAATACGCTCCCCGAAGGACAGAGACACGTTTGCACAGGGGATCCCGACAGAATCGGCCATTACCGTTAAAGTCGCCATTATAATCCCGAAGTGTTCTGCGCGAAGAAGGAAAAAAGATCCCTGTTATATTCGTCACCCTCTGTGATACCGTCCCCCTCCGCTGTTTCCCCCGTCTAACGAGGGAACCGGCGCCGGGCCCCGGGTCCCCGGGAGTCCTTAGAGGTAATTTGGCACGAATACGGCGAGCGCCAGAGACCAAGAAAAGAAAGAAAAGAAAACCCGTCATCCGTCAAAACGGGATGGGGGGGGGGGGGGGGGGTTGGGGGGGTGGGGGGGGGGGGGTGGGTCAGAGGAGAATGACCAGTTGGTTGGTGACTGGTCCCACCACCCCCCCCCCCCACCTGTAGAATAGCCTTTCCTCTGTTCAAACACCTTTAATAATTAAACACCTGCCCCAGCTCCGCGGCTCGGGGAAGATGGAATACCTTCTTTGGTTTTTTCCGTTTTTTCGCTTTTGGTACGCAGGAGGAAACGGCCCTCGTTACCGCCTCCTCCCCCTCCTCCTCTCCCTCTCCTCCCCTCCTCCTCTCTCCTCCTCCCCTCTCCTCCCCCTCCTCCTCCTCCTCCTCCTCTTCGTCTCCCCATCCGCTCCGTAACCAGCAGCGTTGGGTTGATAAGGTATGTCTCATCACCTAATGCCTTTTCCTTCTGTTTCTAAGGCGGTCCCCATCTGACTCACCGGATGCTCCCTCTCTCTCCCTCCCTCTCTCTCTCTCTCTCTCTCTCTCTCTCTCTCTCTCTCTCTCTCTCTCTCTCTCTCTCTTCTCTCTCTCCTCTCTCTCTCTCTCCTCTCTCTCTCTCTCTCTCCTCTCTCTCTCTCTCTCTCTCTCTCTCTCTCCATTTTCCCATCTTTTTCTCCTCTCTGTCTCTCTCTCTCAATGTCTCTCTCTGTCTCCTGTCTCTCTCTTCTGTCTCTTCCTCTCCCTCTGTGCTCTCTCTGTCTCTCTCCCCCATGAGGGAGAAGGAAGCCTCGAGCAGAGACAGGGCAGATCAACCCTTTCTCACAGAGGAGACCATTCTCCCGAGCCTAGAAGTTAGACCGCACTTCTACGCTATCTCTCAGGGTACGGACTGTTCTCACTCATCATCCCCATCGTACACTCTACTCAAGGGAAAACACTCATTGGGCGTCTCCGAGCGTTTCATCGTCTCACCAACAACAACATGATCAGACAGAAGCAGAGAGAGAGAGAGTCAGAGAGTCAGAGAGAGAGAGAGAGAGAGAGAGAGAGAGAGAGAGAGAGAGAGAGAGAGAGAGTCAGAGAATAGAGACAGGGAGAGAGGGAGAGAGAGGAGAGGGAGAGAGAGGAGGGAGAGGAGAGAGAGGGAGCATCCGGTGAGTCAGATGGGGACCGCCTTAGAAACAGAAGGAAAAGGCATTAGGTGATGAGACATACCTTATCAACCCAACGCTCCTCTCTCTCTTCTCTCTCTTCGATTGAGCACCCTATCACTCCTTCTATCTTCTCAATCCTACCGCACTCATCTCGGTCTATTGCGCTGGACAGACTCCGACAGAAGGTAGGAGGAGTCCTCGGGGGTAGGAATGCGTGCGGGAGGCAGAGGGAGGCTCAGGACACGGGTCATGTCGTCATGCGAGGGGTTATTCGATCTCGCGAGAGGGGCGATCGGCGTCGAGAGGAAGGGGTACGAGGGACCCTGCCTTCTCCTATCCTCCTGACGTACCTCATCAAAGGAACCCGACAATCACGGAAAACAGCAAAGCGAGCAGAGTAAACTCCTTCCTCTCTCCTCTCTCTCTCTCTCTCCTCTCCTCTCCTCTCCTCCCTCTTCTCTCTCCTCTGTCTCTCTCTCTCCCTTTTCTCTCTCCTCTCTCTCTCATTCTCTCTCTTCCTCCTCTCTCTCTCTCCTCTATCTATCTCTCCTCTCTCTCTCCCTCTGCCAGGCTATCCTGCGGGGGGGGGGTTG
>PIJE02003374.1:28886-32806 GCA_002895965.2 Coryphaenoides rupestris | reverse complement strand
GAGCGGCGTCTCCGGCGCGTCCAGGACCGATCTCACACCCAGCCGGTCACCAGCAGGGAGGTGGTCACCGCCACCACGTATGTCCACCCAATGTGACCATTATGACCATGTGACCATATGACCACATATGAGAGTGCTGCTTTGTAGAGAGACAATTGCGGTCTGCATTCCATCAACTCCTTTTCTTCTTATATTACATTAGTATACTCATGTACACATGTATACTGCAAACATACATGGTCTGTACTCACTTTATTAAAAACTTTTTTCATATTTTTGGTTCTTTATATTGCCTTATTTATATGCCTATTTGTTTATATGCCTCATGACCATTTCATCCTGCTGCTCTTTTTGCTGTAAATGCTGTAAATATTGTGTATATTCTGATTCTGATCCTCCAATTTGTGTTATTTGTATGGTAAAATAACCTAGGACTATAACCTATCATTGTCCTTTTGCACATTCTGCTGGGCATCACCACTGTTTCATGTTACTGCACATCCTGTATGTCTGTGTGAACATTTTGAATCTTGAATCATGAATCTTGACACTCTGTCCTCTTTTGGTTTGCTTGTCTAAAGGGACACCACTGTGACTTCACATCCTGTGGCCGTTCACACTGCTGTGGCCCGAGACTCCAGCCCTACTTTGGTCAAAAGCAACACGACGAGCTTCAGGTACCAGCACACTGTGTGTGTGTGTGCGTGTGTGCGTGCGTGTGTGTGTGCGTGTGTGTGTGTGTGTGTGTGTGTTCCTGCATGCAATTTGTGTTTTCTTTCAGTAGCGTGATAGACTCATAATGGTGCCAGCATATTTAAGAGGAATGCAGGCAGCTGCACGCAGACATTTTAGTCTACTGCCCTCTGCTGCCCACTGTGCACTGCTGCAGTGTTGTTGCGTCTCCCACTATTCCAGCTATTTGTTCCCCCCCACATATCTGTGTGGTGTCCTCCTTGGGGGACTAGCTGGCGGTGAACACCTTATAGGGGCCGGGAAGAGACCCGTGTTTACACTATAGCTCCGCTAGCATGATCCACAACCCAGTTTCCAAGCATATCTCCTTCACCATCAGTGCTGCTATCTAAATTAAACAACTAGCTAGTCATAGTGTCTCTTCTTGGGAAGTTCAAAGGTTCAGGGATGGTTTACCTAGACTGTGTTTTAGGTTTACATCCAGCAAGGACCAACAAAACGTAATATAAATAAATAAACTAAATGCTTAAACGCATGAATAAGCACTTCAATTATTGTGGTTCCAACCTTTTGCCCATGATAAACCGGCTAACTTTAAAGTCTCCTTCCTGTCGCCTAGCATCCAGAGCTCCTCCCAGCCAGGATCGGTAGTCCTGGACCAGGACCAGGAGAAGGAGAACCATGACCCCAGAGACCAGCACCAGCAGCAGCAGCAGCAGCAGCAGCAGCAGCCTCCTCCCCAGCAGGGGGAGCCGTCTCCTGGCCAGAAGGGTCCCAGAGGAGGGGAGCACCGGGAGGACCAGGGCGTCCCCCGGACACCAGACGAGCCCGACCTGTCCAGCCTCAGCCTGGCCGAGAAGATGGCCCTGTTCAATCGCCTCTCGCACCCTTCCGCCGCCCAGCAGGCCGACAAGGAGGAGGGCGGGGCCGGGGCCGGGGCAGGGGGCGGGGGCAAGGGGGGCGACACGCGCCAGCGCCGGGCCAACGCCCGCTTCCAGACCCAACCCATAACCCAGGGAGAGGTGGACCAGGTGAGGCTCCCCTGGTTCCTTAGCGTGCAAATAATGCAACCGCAGCGAAAATTATACAGCACAATGTGGTGAGGTGGACATAGATGAAATTGTTGGATATTATACGCTGCATACATTGTAAGGAATGCAAAAGTGACGTGTTGTTTAACCCAAAATCCTCTTTCCAGTCATGTATATATGCTGGTACGAAGCAGAATCGGCACAAGAAAATCCTTTTGGTTACCCTGTGTCCAAATCAGGGTGTGGTTAGTCAGGTGTCACACCAATTCATCATGGCATTATCCTCATTGTCTCATCCACGCTACCTGAAAAGTTTTTAACACTACAAAACATTGACATTGTGTAGCGCTGAGCGTGTCACTGTAAGCACATACTGCTACGCCTTACATCCTTATCACCCCAAACCTCAAGACTTTCACACTTAAAAAATGTCTCATTCTGCTTGGTGAAGGATTTCAGGACTGTTAGGTGATTCTACACAGCAAAACGTACATGAAAACATACATATTGAATTGAAAAGAATCCATATTGAATCCATCCATGGAATGGTGCAAACCAAGTGGAATGAATGAATCGGACGACCAGTAAGTGTTAAGAGTCCTCATCAGCGTTTACAGTCTGGCTGACTGTCACAGAGGTCACGCTGAGTTGAAGAGGTAATGATGACTGGGATGTCCACACAGGAGGCTGAGCCCATGGCTACCCCCGCGGTATCCAGCGGCGACTTAGCGGCCAATCAGGGAGGACACGTAAGCTCCGCCGGCCTCCAATCACACAGCTTCTGCTCTGACGCCGTGCGTTGTGCGACAGTCTAGAAGCTTCCGTGGTTTTACTGCTTGCGACCCCGATGAGCAGTGGCCTTATTACTCCTTATTAAGGCTGCTTGTCCGAGCTTAACTCTTAGCATGGGATCTTTGTGAAATAAGATATAAGAGAGATGCTTGAGTTGTTGCAAGAGGTTTCATGTTTCAGGTCACATGGTGGTCTTGAAGTGAAGTTGTTTGTTTACATGTTTTGTTGTTTGGCTCGTATGTCCCGACACTTAAAATAGCACTTAGCATTGTATAGCATTTTATCCTTGCTGTCCTGCTGTTTAGCAGCAAGGGTTTAACCGAGCAATTATGAGTGCTTAAAACGTCTTATATTAATCTAGCAATTATGAATGCTTGAAACTTGTTCTATTCCAATCTTAATGTACCATCAGTGATGTTTCAATCTCTTTGGACAAAAGCATTTGCCAAATGCCCTAAATGTAAAATGTTAATGTAAATGTTGTTCGAAGTAAGAGATTCGGCAGCACTGACAGAAGAAGATTCAGTCAGTACTGCCGAATCTGCATCTAGGAATTTGTGGGTAAAATATGAAATGCAGTTTGTGATATTGGGATAAAGTACATTTTAATAGTTTTGTAGAGGTTGTGGGTAATGAATCCATATCATAGCTGACAGTTGGTTTTGTGTATTCCTTGTTGTCTTGTTGCTGCGAGTGCAATGTGTGCACATGGCCACCAGGTGGTGACGTTGCTCCTGCCGCCAAATCCCTGTAGCCTCTTTAAAGTGGACGTACAGAGCACATGTGGTACACAAACCAAGATATGAATGTAAAATTATTTTTGGATTTCCTTGGATGATTGGATCAGACATCCTGAATGCATGAACAAATCAAACACCGTGTGCTCGTCAATGCCAGTGTTGTTGTGCGATGGCCGGTGTGTTATTGTGCATGGCAGCAGGTTTGGAATGACTTTGTCACATTGCTGACCATGCATTTCATAGTTATTGTGGATGAAACAGCAGTAATGTGTTGACGATGAAAAGCTCTTTGACATCATTAGATCATACATAACACACACACACACACACACACACACACACACACACACGCACACACACACACACACACACTTACAAGCACACCTCCAGCTATAACCCCACCATCTCTCTCTATTGTAAACACTGTGCCTCCAGTCTCCAGGCTGACCTCTGACCCCTGGTCCTTGTCCCTGTGTCCTGCAGCTGCGGAACGGAGGCGGGGCCAAGCTGGAGCCCCTCTCCGCCGCCCTGGTGCGCTCCGTGGCCGCCGTCGCCTCCCATGCCTCGGTCACCACCGTCACCATGGCGACCAGCAGGAGCAGCGGCGGCGGCGGCGGGGGTGTTTGTGATGATGGCGGCGGCGGTGGTGGTGGTGGTGATGGCG
>PIJE02003374.1:8886-23886 GCA_002895965.2 Coryphaenoides rupestris | reverse complement strand
AGAGAAGAGAGAGAGAGAGAGAGAGAGAGAGAGAGAGAGAGAGAGAGAGAGAGAGAGAGAGAGAGAGGCTTCCACGGGTTTTGGATGAACCTCCTCCCCATGCCCTCATTTCTGCCTTGTCCGTGCTCCCACAGCATACTAGATGACATACTTTCCAACACTCCCCGCTAAAACCATCCATTTACCAGAGCTCCTCCTGGTGGCCTGCTCACTTTATGAAAGTTCAACACAATTTGGGCCCCAATAATAATAATAATAATAATAATAGCTTTTTCATTTTGGAGAGTGAAAGACTGTGTTGATTGAATCTGCCTTATTGTGAAGTTGTTTTTGTTGCTATACTTTCTTAGATGCAATTCACAGGTACAGTAGGTTAGCTTGAGTTTTTCTTCATAGGTTACAACTGTTGGTCTGTCGGTCAATGCTGTGACAAAAAGGCTTCAGATTTAAGTTTAATTAGTAAATGTGTAATTTGTAAATCATGCATAACCATTTAGCATATTTAAAGGTATTCTTCTCCCCTTAGAATTTTGTTAGCATCCTGTTTCATCCGAATGACAAGTTATGTAAGTGTTATGAAATGATAGACACACACACCACACACACACACACACACACACACACACACACACATCAAGGCCACCCTGCTTTAGGCATCTCGTATGTGTGTGTGTGTGTGTGTGTGTGTGTGTACGCCAGGCTCGCGCTGCTGAAGAAGAGCGGTGAGGAAGACTGGAGGAACCGCATCAACAAGAAACAGGAAGTGGTCAAGGTGGCCGCCGGCGCCGAGCAGCAGCAACAGCAGCAGCAGCAGCAGCAGCAGCAGCAGCAGCAACAGCAGCAGCAGCAAGCAGCAGCAGCAGGTCCAGCTGTGGGAGGCAGAGCACAGCTACAAGAAGAAGGTCTGTGTTACACACGTCCTGCATTCATTCATTCATTAATCATTCCTTCAGCCATTCATGCTACTATCATGCTGCTACACACAAATGCTTCCATTGCAGATGAAAAAATTACCCACACTAACATTTGCCATGTCTCTTTTCGGCCAACTTGGGGGATAACCAATAAATAATAAATAAATACATAATCAATAATAATAATAATAATATAATATAATAATAATAATAATTATTATTATTATTATTATTATTATTATTATTATCATTGTTATTATTATTATTATTATTATAGTTATATTAATTATAAAATAATACATATAAAAAATATGAAAAAACAAATGCATTTAAATAAGTGATCAAGAAGCAAAGAAAGAAGCGAAGACAGTTTACCTTTGCTTTCTGGAAAACAAAGTTAGCTGTCTGACCCATTAGCACTGTGTGAGTGAGTTCAAACCTTCGAAACAATACTTTTGGACAATTTGTCACTTTTGCATATAAATGTGTTTATTTCTCCGTTTCTCGCTGACATATTGCATCTTTAAAGGTACTATAAGTAAGAATCAGTGCATTCTGAGCTCCGTGGGTTGAGACAATAACAATCAGAAACTAATGTTAGTTCTAGCAGGTTGTGAGCAGGTTGTGGTTGAAGTTAAGACATGAGAACTTCCCCGACTCTCTCTGTTGTGTAGAACAGCTTTTTGGCTGATTTCTCTTATATATGAGTCTGGTCGGATTTTGCGGGAAAAATGAACGAAGTGAGATATAAGCGCGGATAATTAAAATATATACATTATATTTCATAGCTTTTTTAAATGTGTACAAGGTTTAATTATGATTAGAACATCTGAGGCTGGCCGCTTGTAATTCTCCTCTAGCCTCTAAGATAGCCCATCTGCTGTTTCAACCCAGTGGTCCAGATAGTGGGATGGGTGGGTGGGTGTGGGGGGACACTGTAGATCTTGGCCTTGGCAGCATATGGGACAAGTCTCTGGGTGGAATTAACAGTCTGTGGTGTGTACGGACGAGGAAGACGTTAATACTCACCCCGAGCTAGATCCAATAATACCAGCAGACTGGGGTTTTACTGAACCGCGATTGTGATGAGCAATCTGTTCTTCAGTATTGAGCGAGCATCATTAGTGGTTCTGATGAAAGTATGATCCTCGTTGCCTCTCCAGTCAGTAAGACGTCTGAGTACTCGGAGGCGGCTCTGGCCGGCCTGGCCTCCAAGGAGAACTTCAGCGGCGTCAGCCTCCGCAGCGTCAACATCACCCAGCAGATGTCCAACAACAGTGCCGCGCCCTACAAAAACCTCATGCTCATGCAGGTCAAAGGTGAGGAACGACCCACCCAGTCTGGAAGCCTGTCTAGCAGTGTGCCTGGTTGGGTGCTTGTTGTTGGTGAGCTTACTAATGGTTCGTCGTAGTAGTAGCAGTAGTTCAGGAGTTAGAACGGTTGTCAGAAGGTTGCTGGTTGTCAGAACCCGGCCTCCGTCTAGCCAAGTGTCGAGGAGTCCCTGAGCAAGACACCTTAACCCCAACTGCTACTGACGAGCTGGCTGTTGCCTTGCATGGTTGACACCGCCGTCGGTGCATGAATGTGTGTATGGATGGCTGAATGTGAGGCAATGTAAAGAGCTTTGGATAAAAGTGCTATTTAAATGCATTTACCATTCAGTAAATAGTCAATGTTGGTTTTCACTCTTTCAAATTCTGACTCATCCTGAAGTGGTGTCATGTATCAGCCATTAGAGCCATCTGGAAATAGATTTTGCAATAATATATATATATATAAGTTTGAGTCCAGGAATCAAGTCAAGTCTAGTTTATTTGTCTAGCTCCTAACAGTTACAGTCCCAAAGGGCCTAATGGGCCACGACGCTGTCCCTTAATTATCTTCTCACCAGGACGTCGCCACGTTCAGACCAGGCTAGTGGAGCCCAGAGCGTCGTCCCTGAACAGCGGAGACTGCTTCCTGCTGGTCACCCCAGACCACTGCTTCCTGTGGATCGGCGAGTTCTCCAACGTCATCGAGAAAGCCAAGGTGAGCCTTGTACCGCTACAGCTAGACACCCGTCCTCCTCCTCCCTGTATGTGTTTCTGTTCTTTGATGCTATGTCTGGAGACAGCTCATATCTTCCCCTTGCATGTATTGTGCAACCTGAATGTTATTGTACAACCTAATTGTATCTGTTTGTCGATTTTGATTGTAGCACTTTATACCACTTTGGTGCATGTTATAAATAAAATGCATTACTATTATTTTTATTACGCTATCTCATATTGACCTGCATGCATAATGGAAAATGCCTCTTAATTGACTTTGGTCATGTACAATTTGTCAAATTTTCTTTTAATGCGTTCTTTTATAAATGCAATCCGACGCTCTGGAGGCTCTGGAGGCTCTGGAGGCTTTAACAGTGACGTTACTGTAACCCTTTGCTCTGCTCCTCCAGGCAGCAGACCTGGCCTCCTACATCCAGACCAAGAGGGATGTGGGCTGCAGGGCCGGCCAGGTCCAGACCATCGAGGAGGGCGTGAACCCCCAGGGTCCTGCTGCCCAGGAGTTCTGGGCGGTGCTGGGCGGCCAGACAGCCTACCGACGTAAGGATGTGTTTCATTGGGGGTTTGGATGTCATTTGTCATGAACAGAATAGGGATTTATCGTCAACTCATCATGGCGACAATAAGCCTTGTAGTGACCGAGGATTGGTTCCCACCTGCGGTCATTGCCTCTCTTCTTCAATTCACTTTCTTGTCCACAAAAGCCCATAAGAAAAGATTTAGAGACCATCTAACCCTAACTTCTCCTGACGAGTTGGTTGTTACATTGCATGGTTGACACCGTCGTCGGTGTATGAATGGGTGAATGTGAGTCAACTGTAAAGCGCTTTGGATAAAAGCGCCCACTATCAACACCTAAAGGTGGGGCTGTTGGCTGTTCAGGGCTTTTTCCATCTCCTCTTGCTACAATCAATACAAACATTTTGTTTGATTGTCGTTAGCTGGTCAACCAAACTTGCCAGTAACAATTAACACTTACAATAGCATGCGTTTAGTCAATATTGAGCATTTCGAGTCCATTTTTACATCTTATTGTGAAACATTGTCCATTCAAGTGTAGATTTGAATCAGGATCAATCCAACCCACTGCATCACTTCTCATCTAAAATACATTGTTCGAGGCTTTGGCTTCCTTTTAATCTCATAAGTGACTCAGTATATTTGTGTGTACATCAGGTTGAGGTCTGTGTCGGTGTTTCTGTCTCTCCGCAGCGGCCGGCCCACCCGAGGAGGACGAGCACTTTGAGAACGGCATCGTGGAGACCAACTGCATCTTCCGTCTCCTGGACGACAAGCTGGTCCCCGACGACGACGAGTGGGGGAAGGTTCCCCACAGCGGCCTGCTGGACTCCAAGGAGGTGGGCGGAGTCTGTTGTTAAAAGCATATACAGTATATATACACAGTCCTAAAAAGACAAAATGTTGTGATGTCATAACAACATTTGTGAAGCATCGTAATGAAATCCAAATCTTCAGTCAGACATCCAGTGTACATCCCTAATAATAGGCAAATAATCTAAATATAAGTATAAGTGAAAATATCATGCACAGCTAATAGCCTTAGTGGATTCAATCATTAAAACAATGTACATATTAACATAATGAAATGGTGTGAAAATAACCGCAGAAGTGTTTTAAAGTGAAACTCCTGCTTAATATCTGTACAAATGTGCAACAAATTCCAGGGTTAAAACCAATGGTGATCACGGTTGACCACGAAAAACACGCCTTGAAACACCTTTTACATCGAAGTGCAAAGTGTCAGTGCTTGTGTTCTGTGGTGTCCTTCTGTCCAGGTGCTGGTGTTTGACTTTGGCAGCGAGGTGTACGTGTGGCACGGCAAGGAGGTGACCCTGGCCCAGAGGAAGGTGGCCTTCCAGCTGGCCAAGCACCTGTGGAACGGCACCTTCGACTACACCTGCTGCGACGTCAACCCCCTGGACCCCAGCGGCTGCAACACGCTCATACCCAGGTGTGATGGAGAAGTCCGAACATAAAATGCCCACCCACCCCCTATAGTTCCTTATAGGACACTGATTGGTCTGAACTGTACTGTGGTAGCTTGAAGCCTGGCGTGACCAATCTTTAGAGAGAAACAAAATGTGAAATTGCGAGATCTAAGTGGTCTCTTGCGGCCATACATTCTCCCTGACCTCCCTGTGCCCCCCCCCCCCCCCCCCCCCCGTCTCCTATCCTCAGGAAGGGCCATGGGCGCCCGGACTGGGCCATATTTGGCCGGCTGACGGAGCACAACGAGACCATCCTGTTCAAGGAGAAGTTCCTGGACTGGAGCGAGGCGAAGACGCAGGCGCCGAAGACCAGCGAGGAACAACCTGTGGAGCAGAAGGTATAAGCTGCCGCATTGTGAACGACACGTGATGCATTAGAGAGGGAAAGGAAAACCTGCAGCAATCTAGTGGTAGCGCTTCCAAACACTGAGCGAGGAACGCATCGAATTTCCCATTGATTGAGTTTATGCATTTTTCTTTTTCAAAAACTGTTTCATTTTGAATTAACTATGACATTGCCAGACTATGACAGATGGATATTAAATGGAACGCTGACTTTCGTTTTTGCAATTCAGGCTATAATGTCATTTTCTCTCGTCTCTCATCTCTCATGTCGTCCTCCGGGGGTTCAAATCAATGCATTTTATCCGAGAGATTGAATGCAGCCAGCAGGGGGAGCTGTTTCACATTCCTTCTCTTCCTATAAGTTGAACCTGCTCGTTACATTGTCATTATGAGAACCATGTTACAATCTGTAGTCTCAAAAGAAGCAATATACTGTATGTCATCAGGCATCATATTGCAGAATGTTTGAGGGCATATTTCCAATTATATCCCGTGGATGCCATGTGAATATAAGTGAGTATGGGAAAGGATGAACAAAGAGTTACATGTGTACTTTTGCTCATTATTTAAGCTCCTCCTCCTCCTCTCACCTCTCCATCTCCAGGATGCCCCGCTCCCGGTAAAGCAGAGTGCCGCCCGTACGACGCCAGCCTCATGCTGCCCGTGCTGCAGACGGCCGTCTCCACCGTGCTGGACGGGGGCGACGTGGGACGGGGCCACGGCGCCGTGGGCGACCGCCAGGACCGCCTGCGCACGCTGGAGATCAGCACGGTGGGCGTGAGGTGTGGCACATCCTGGAGTTCGACTACAGCGCCTGCCGCGCCAGAGCATCGGCCAGTTCCACGAGGGCGACGCCTACGTGGTGAAGTGGAAGTACATGGTCAGCGCCACAGGTGGGTCAAAATATCAATCTCTCCTTATGCAGCTTATTTCAAATGCACCGACTTAACCAATCTGTATTCATCTATTTATTTATTGCGTATTGTCTGTGTGTGGTGCGTGTGTGTTGGTATTGTTGTTCAGTTGTCTGTGGGTATGTCCCGTTGTGGTTCGTCTCCGCGGCAACACAGTGGGCCGGCGGCAGAACCCGGAGGCACGGAGCTCGGGGCCGGCAAGGAGAAGTGCTGCTACTTCTTCTGGCAGGGCCGCCACTCCAGCGGCCAGCGAGAAGGGCACCTCGGCCCTGATGACCGTGGAGCTGGACGAGGAGAGGGGGCGCAGGTCAGCTCACTATAAACCCCACATGGATGTGACATAACATGCAGGACATAGATTCAAGATTCAAATTCAAGATTCAAATTCAAGAACTTTAATGGTCACATACACATACAGGATGTGCAGTGAATGAAAAGTGGCGATGCCCAGCGGAATGTGCAACAGAACAATACAAATACAATATAATATAAATTCAATAAAAACAGTGTTTGGGAAATATAAAAAGTACAAAATAATAAAAAGTAGTCATATCAAGGAGGCATATCAACAACAAGGCAATATAAAAAAATATAGTAGATAGTAAAAAAAAGGTATCAGGTTATGTGCATGGGAGTAGGCAGTGGGGAGCGCCCTAGTGAGGTCAGAGGTCACAGTCCTGATGGCCTCGGCTTTGAATCTAACTGGGAATATAGCATTCCAACTTCCATTCATATTTTCTCTATTTAGTATGCACGCTTAGTTTACTACAGGTTAATATTTGTTTGGATCATTAATAATAATAGACCGGGAATATTGGCCACTAAATGTTTTCATTCAATATCGAATTCACTGTTGAGCCCATAAAATTAATTAGACTTTCTGATGAACCCACTTCAACACATGCCTTCATTCTCACAAGTGTGTGTGTGTGTGTGTGTGTGTGTGTGTGTGTGTGTGTGTGTGTGTGTGTGTGTGTGTGTGTGTGTGTGTGTGTGTGTGTGTGTGTGTGTGTGTGTGTGTCAGGTCCCCGTGCAGCAGGGTAAGGAGCCCCCCGCTTCCTGCAGTGTTTCAACGGCGGGATGATCGTCACACGCCGGGCAAGAGGGAGGAGGAGGAGGAGAACTCGCAGAGTAAGACACTACTGACTACTGACTGACTACCCATCCTCTCCTAGCGCAACAGTACATTGCATGTCTTCACTTTATCTCTCCTCTTCACGAACAAATAAAACCTTCATATGAATCAAACAATGCTGAGCACTACAGCATGAGGCTTGCAAACATTTAGCAAGCAACAAACTGTTAAAACTGTTTAAAACCTCTCAACTGTATACCTAAAAACATATATTTTTCAACCATCCTAACGTGCGATATTGTGTCGCAATAATGCCTGTATGCATTAGGATTGACTTATATTATATTATTAGGATTATATATTATTTGTTAAGAATAATACAGTACAAGTCATCAACACTTGAATGAATACAACCAAAGCACAAATTACAATAACAAATCTCTTCCTTCTTCTGCCTACTCTACTAACCCCCACCACCCACCAACCACCCACCACCCACCGCCCACCACCCACCCCCACCACCCACCTGCGTGTGTGTGTGTGACCCGCCTCCAGACGAGTGGCGTCTGTACTGCGTGCGCGGCGAGATCCCGGTGGAGGGCCACCTGCTGGAGGTGGCGTGCCACTGCACCAGCCTGCGCTCCCGGGCCTCCATGGTGCTGCTCAACGTCCACAAGGCCGTGCTGTACCTGTGGCACGGCTGCAAGGCCCCGCCCCACGTCTGCACCGTGGGCAAGACCGCCGCCCTCAAGATCAAGGAGCAGTGAGTGGAGGGAGCGGGGAGGGGGGAGGAGGAGGAGGAGGAGGAGTTGAAGTAACTAGTATTGCTCCTTGCAGCTTTTTTGAGAACTGCTCAATTTTTCATTTCAGATCCAACCCAAATTTCCCAATTGCCCATTTTGAAACCACAGGACACGAAATACAGTTTGGATAATCCAGCAAAACTTTTAAATGAAACTGTACTGTACCAAACTGTACTGTACTGTATTAATAATATTATTAATGATAGAGCAGTTGTATTTTCAAGGGTACGTTTACAGTACACTTCCATGGGTCCTCAGCAATGAACCTGCCAAGTGTGAAGTCGATCGAACAAACGGTTGTCGAGAAAATCGAATTAAAGACATGCACACATACACACTCCTTCCATTATAATTAGATAAAGAATGTATTTATTATTTATACATTATGACAGTATTGAGATGAAATGATGTACTTGATTGTTTAAAGCTAGGGACTTTTTTTATTGTTGTAAAAAAATTCTACAAAAAAGTATTATTTCTAGGACTATTTAAGAGCATTAGGATGTGGTCATTGTCTTATTTCTAAGGCACTGTAATACACAAACCATTGTTCAGGTGGCTCTCAGGTCTTCAGGTGATCAACACGACTGGAAGAATTAGGACATTTGAAAAGAAACACCTCTTGCCAGATCCCCAAATGAAGATACAGGCCTATAGGAAACTTTTGTTTGAGTTTGACTCAATCAGATGGACGCAGACTATAAAACCAACCAGGGAAACAATTCAGCATCACTTAACGTCTCAGAGGAGGAAGAGAAGAGACAGAAGAGAATAGATGAAGGCCATGAAGGCAGTCAAGCGTAAGGGATCACGAAACATTAGGCCTTCATACACTGATTTGCAGTGAAGGCCACTGGCTACTGAGCCATTGTGACTAAAGGCATTAGCTATTTCAACATAGCCCACATGCAATTTCCTATTGCTTTCTTGCCCCTTCAAAACTATCCCAGTTCAAACTATCCCCTTCAAAACTATCTTCCGTTCAAAGTATCCACAGAGCACCAAAGCTGGTTCAAGTGAAATAGTGTAGTTTAAGCTTGAAGAGAGCTATATATTGTATTTCTGTACAACGAAAAATGGCTTAAGGTAGAACAAAATGTGATAGTGGTGTGAGTGTTGTTGTGTGATAGCATAAATCACATCACATTGATCACATTGCAAGAGATGACAACACAGTGTTTGGCTCCGCCCAGGTGTCCTCTGGAGGCGGGGCTCCACAGCAGCAGCAATGTCAGCATCCTGGAGTGTGACGAGGGGGCGGAGCCACCCGGCTTCTGGGAGGCGCTGGGTCAGAAGGACAGGAAGTCCTACGACTGCATGCTGCAAGGTACCTTCACAGCTGACCTCTGACCTCACAGTCCCACTGAAGCCATCCACATGCATGGAGATTCACCAGCGCTATACTGTTTATTTGTTTATTTATTCTAACATCCACATGAGCTGAAAACGCGGTAGTCTTCTGGAATACATAACAAGTTATACATAAAAATCATAACACATTTCTAAATGACACAAAATCTAAATGAAATCAATGAAACCTGAATATCTTACCTATATTTTTCTTAGGCTTATTCACTGTAAATGTGTACATTTGTTATTGTATTTTTATTATACGATTGTTTATTACTCTATTGTTTATTATTCTATTGCTATGCAACATGAGTTTCAAGAATTTCCCTCGGGATTAATAAAGTTTTATCTTATCTTATCTTAAACAAATAGAGGGCCCTCTTTAGTTTGTCTGGCAACTCACAGCGGTGATGCAATGAGTCACAGAAGGTTCTGTGGGAGGGAACCTCAATAGACGGCTGCTCAAAACTGTATATACACATGCACTCCATCCATTTAGTGTAGACGTGTAATGTTGTATATTTCCCATGTGGATTAATGGTGCAATACTTCTTCTCAATATTATCCTTGCAATATTACCATGCTACATTACCTTTCATCATTATGTGCAATATTCTTAATATTCTTTATATCATGTGCAATACTTCCTCTTACCATTATTATTATTATTATTACCGTTTTATTACACTTCAATTATTGCCAAATTGTTTTTGCGGACTGAATATCTTATCTTACCTATATATTTTTATACTATTTCTCTATTGTTTATTCTATTCTATGCAACCTGGCACAAGAATTTCCTTCGGGATTAATAAAGTTCTATCTTATCTTATCTTATCTTATCATATCTTATCTTCAAATCTTTATCTTCTGCAATGTCTTGCTCAATGCGCAATATCTAAAAGCTGCTAACACATAAACATCTTCCCTTCTTTCTTGTGATTGGTTGGTTCCAGACCCAGGGAAGTTCAACTTCACCCCGCGGCTCTTCCAGATGAGCAGCTCCTCCGGGGAGTTTGTGGCCAGCGAGCTGCTCCACCCGGCGCAGGCTCCAGACCTGGTCAACGCCCTGCCCTTCCTGCAGGAGGACCTGTACAACGCTGCACAGCCTGGTGGGTGGAGGTGGCCTACAGGGATACACATAGAGTGGAGATGACCTATACCTACAGGGATACACATACAGAGTGGAGATGACCTATACCTACAGGGATACACATACAGAGTGGAGATGACCTATACCTACAGGGATACACATACAGAGTGGAGATGACCTATACCTACAGGGATACACATACAGAGTGGAGATGACCTATACCTACAGGGATACACATACAGAGTGGAGATGACCTATACCCACAGGGATACACATACAGAGTGGAGATGACCTATACCTACAGGGATACACATACAGAGTGGAGATGACCTATACCTACAGAGATGCAAATACAGAAGAAATGAAACTAGCATTGCTAGCTTGTCTGTGTGTTGTCACTGCAAGCACCATAGCTTCTGGCAATAATAACTCTGATCATTAATGAAAGTAATAATCTGGTAGCATAGTGCTGTTGCCATGGTAATGCTGGAGACGCTGCAAGTCTAGCTGCATAACCACAGTGAGACTTGGCATATGGTAGATCAAAGACATTCAATGGACTGTGGACTCTCTCTCTCTCTCTCTCTCTCTCTCTCTCTCTCTCTCTCTCTCTCTCTCGTGCAGCTCTGTTCCTGGTGGATAACTTCCATGAGGTGTACCTGTGGCAGGGCTGGTGGCCCCAGGACAGCGAGGCCCCCGGCTCTGCCCGCATCCGCTGGGACACAGACAGGAAGTGCACCATGGAGACGGTGCTGCAGTACTGCCGGGGTAACTAGCTCGCCGCCACTTCCTGTCCTCAAGACACATGCGACCTGTCACACTCACACTACACACTCTTTATTATATAAATGGTAAATGGATTGCATTTATAAAACGCTTTTATCCAAAGCGCTTTACAGTTGCCTCACATTCACCCATTCAAACACCGACGGTGGTGTCAACCATGCAAGGCAACAACCAACAGGAGCAGTTAGGGTTCGGTGTCTTGCTCAGGGACATCGTGACACTTAGCTAGGCGGAGCCCAGGGATCGAACCAGCAACATTCCAGTTGCCAGACCTGCTCTTACCTCCTGAGTTACTCCCGCCTCATTTATTACATAATAGCAAAAAATGTTCTTTGGTTAAACGTATCCAATTCCATTTCAGTGATTGCCAGTTTGTTGCACAACCTGCATATTTCATGCTTGAGTGAAGCGAGTGAAGCCGGACACTTAGTTCCCGCCAAATCTTGATCGCTGATGACGCAGGGATACCACATGATCCCAACGACGTTATACTATTGGCTCACAAGCCTCGTTAGAAGCGGGAACCAAATGTCAGACATCTTACACAGACAGATAAACAGTTCATTTTAGACCTGTACGATTTTATTGTTTAATTCACAATCATAATATTGTTTCTTAAAGCTTTTATTCCATTCTACACAAATGTGTCTGTGTGTGTGTGTGCCGAACACATACATTTGTCAAAACACAAACAACTAAAAACTACTACTGACATTATATAATCCATATAATAAGGCAAAATGGACATCTGTCAACCCATTGATAAAATCCTGCTTGGCGATGTGTGTGTGTGTGTGCGTGTGTGCGTGCGTGTGTGTGTGTGTGTCCCTCACAGAGAAGAATGAGAAGAAGCCCATCAAGTCGTACCTGATCCACGCCGGTCTGGAGCCGCTCACCTTCACCAACATGTTCCCCAGCTGGGAGCACCGCGAGGACATCGCCGAGATCACGGAGAGGGTCCGCACACACACACACACACACACACACACATGCACACGCACACACACACACACACAGCTCTAGAACAGCGGATATGTGTTTTATTTTTGACACACATGCTCAGCAGATCAGATGACTGAACAACCCCCTGCCGCTCCCCATGTCCCCCTCCTCTCCTGTGACCCCGGGCAGGAGGCGGAGGTGTGCAGCCAGATCATCCTGGTGGAGGACGTGTTGGCCCGGCTGTGTCAGGAGGCCTACTCCCTGTCCCAGCTGCTGAGCCGCCCACTGCCGGAGGGCGTGGACCCTCTGCGGCTGGAGGTCTACCTCTCCGACCAGGACTTTGAGGTGGGTAGGGTGGGGTGCGGGGGGCAACCTTCCTGTTACCGGACAAACTGCCCCACTCACACACACACACACACATGATTAACCTTTGACCTTCAAGATGAATTGTGATCTGAATTGTGACAAAAAAGGCTGTCATATTTTTGTGGTTTTGCTGACACAGTGACAATCTCATCTCATCTCATTTCAGTTAGCCTCATGTTATTGTTAGCTTGTGGCGGGACAGTTCATCCATGTTAACTCCATCTGTTAACTCTCGCCTTGCAGGGCAACATGTAGTAGAGGGGGGATTCAGGTAAGCTACATGCAATACGAAATAAGTACACCACTGGTGACCTGCTGCTCTGTCTCTCCCTGTGTGTTCACCCCGTCCCCCTTGACCTTTCACCTCCCTCTCGAGTGACACTAACAAGTGTTTCCTACTGTGGAGCCCAGCTTCCAACCTTTATGGGCACATACGCATTATTGATGTTATGAATCTTATTGATTTATGTTGCATGCTTTCACTGTCACTTCCTGTTTTTTTCAGCACTAGATGGCCCCTGAAATCGACTGTTTCAGTATTATTACCAAATACAGATCAGTTGTCTTTATTGGTGGAAAATGTAGTATTTTCAGATTTTTTTGAATATAGGTATTCTGGAATAATACAGGGTGAACAATATTGATTTTCAGCTTTGCTTTGCTATTGCCTACTTCATGATCTGATATTCATTCTTTATTTACATTTCTGATGCCAAAATACATGGACAGATGAACCGTTTAGAACAGACCAATCACAAGTTGTCATGGTGACAACATCACATGATCAAGACAGGTGTGTAGGATGAAGATGGAGAACCTTGAGCCATGAGGGGTGTCCTTGATATTCACAGTCCCTCAGAGATAGATGCCAGATGCAACTCTTTCATATACCTAAGCCATTCGTATTGTCAGGGAGAGTCGGAGGAGCGAGCAGATTACGGACGACTCCAGCAGTTTGACGACGGGGGGCTACAGAGGGGAAGGAGCGGGGGCTTCGAGAGTTTAAAGCGCTTCAGTTGAATTTGTCTCGCCATCGGTAGGAAAGCGACGCGGTTGCAGACGTCTTCGGTCGCCTGTGTGACAAGAACCCGGTGTGCCTGAACTTTAAGATAATCAGCCAGTGACTTTTTTTGTTTAGTTTTTTTTTTCCTCCTTTATTTCTTGTGAAACAAACGTATCGAGTGTTAGACAAAGAATGTTGTATGAGTTCGGGTTATCCAACCGGAAGTACATCAAAGTGAGACGTTGGTCAGATTATTAGAGTTGAAGGCGCTTTTTAGGCTAATGAATTGTTATGACTCGCAGGTTTATTGTGTTGATATCGTTCCTGTTGTTGTTGATTTTCCTTCCTCGTTCGATCCATCATGTTATAACCTGTGTGCTGAGTGTTGGAAAACAATCTTTAAGACCTTAGTGAACAAAAAAATGTTAAACTGTAGGACTGTTAAGGGCAAGGAGGTCCCTTCATATTCGGGGTGGTTCCTCTGTGTTCGAGAAGTGTCTGGCTCGTCTGTTTATTCGCGCATTGGAGGCTCGAACAGAGAGGATGCGTTTTCCGATGGAATAGTGAGTGAAGACGGGCGATCACCTTTCTGTGTTTAAAGAAGGCTCGCGTTTAGAGTAACACACGCATAGCGCCTATTTGTCGAAAAATAAATGGTTAAGACTACGGAGCTGCGGAATGCGATATATATCCTCTACTTGACTTCCGCTGATGATTTTATCATCGTGAGTTCGTCGTAGTGAATCAACATACAAAGAGTGTGGGCACGTACAGTATCCTGGCTTTGCCCACGCGAGGTACAGTAACATCCGTCAGTGATGAGCATCGCTACGCCCGTTCAGTCCGTTCTGGACAGTAACTGAAGACCGCTCTGCCCGTTTAGCCTGTACTACGCAACGTATGCTAGCCACCCATAGAGTCTGTTCGTGTCGTCCTGATTTGACTGGTTAGCGCTTATAGGTAGAATACGCAGTTCCTTTTGGGGAGGGTGGCGTTAGCTATTTTGTATGCCATACCACCAAATTATTGTCCGGTTATTTAGCAGGAAGTTAGAATCAAACCTTAAAACAGCATTAGGCACCAGAATTCTTCTTCTTTTTTCCAACCCAGTGAATCTGCACCACGGGGACTGAAGATCTTTACCGTCGCCCTGCCTCAGAGCGATATTATATCAATAGTCATATATAGGGTAGTTTCCCTTCTACACCAAGGTATATATTTCTATCAAAGTGTATTTCCTCATACACCACTTGGCTCTTGCGTACAAGGTATTTACCGTAGCTTTTCACTATCCTTGTTTCGGTTTTCTCTTTGGGTACCTGTCCAGTTATTCATGGTAAACGTCTTTGTGA
>PIJE02003372.1:31184-32307 GCA_002895965.2 Coryphaenoides rupestris | reverse complement strand
CTGTATGTTATGTTCTGTTCTGCTCACAACGGGGGGCCTATCGGAACAATGCCACGCGCTGTTTATTTAGAAACGTGATGCCGTGCTAACCGCCGCCACCTGCATGTGCATGTGTGTGTGTGATGTGTGTGTGGGTGTGTGTGACGTGTGTGTGTGATGTGTGTGTGCATGTCTGAGTCTGTGCATGCATGCACGTGTGTGTGGGTGTGTGTGACGTGTGTGTGTGATGTGTGTGTGCATGTCTGAGTCTATGCGTGCATGCACGTGTGTGTGTGTGTGATGTGTGTGTGTGTGTGTGTGTGTGTGTGTGTGTGACGTGTGTGTGATGTGTGTGTGCGTGTCTGTGTCTGTGCATGTGGGTGTGTGTGTGTGCATGTCTGTGTGATGTGTGTGTGTGTGTGTGATGTGTGTGTGCATGTCTGTGTCTGTGCGTGCATGCACGTGTTTATACTGTATGCACGTGTGTGTGTGTGTGTGTGTGTCTGCGTGTTCATGTGCATGCACGTGCGTGTGCGTGTGTGTGTGTGTGTATTATTAAAAGTTAACACCTATAATTGCCGGCCCAGCTCCACCCACTCGATGGATTTTCCGAAAGAATTCCAGTAATCCAGGAAGCGTCCGTGTGCCACGGGGCACCGAAACCAAACCGACCTCCATACCTCGCGGCGCTCACATGCAATATTTACTCCATCGCGTCACCAGCCGTGTCAACGGGAACAGAACGACGAGGCTTTTGTGTTCGCGCAGTCAAATGGTATACAAAGTACGGTGACGGTGACGGACGCCATCTTCCCGGAAAGACTCGAGTCATTTGAGTGTCTGGGACTATCCCCCCCCGTGAATGTTTCCCCCTTCCTGCTGCAAAGCAATCGCAATGTACGTCTCCGGTGTCAACGGCGGCATAGCCTTCTCTCGCTTTGTCTTACTTATCTTATTCTCTCTTTTGTTATCCGCCATTATCCAGCGCTGACGAAATATGTGTAATGGCTTTATGTTCCTCGTTGGCAAATATGTGCGATGATTCAATATTTCTTTATTGCCGTGTGTACTGAGTACAATGGAATGCTTGCTCCCATTTCACTCCCACAATACAGGACTGGATATACTAATATTTACAATGAAC
>PIJE02003372.1:6184-28684 GCA_002895965.2 Coryphaenoides rupestris | reverse complement strand
TAAATGAGTTGGGGAGCTTTGCTGCCACCTAGAGGTACACGAGAGAAGTCACCCCCCCCCATTTTTAATTTGTATATTTGTATTTGTATTTGTAATTTATTTATTTTTTTATATTTGTTATATATATTTTTTTTTATTTATTTGTTTTATATATATATATATTATATTTTTTTTTTTAAGTTGACTTACTTACCTGTATATATTTGGTTCTTTATAAGTATATTTTAGAAACTCATATTTATACATTTGATTGCAATATTGCAGCTTTGTTTACATATTTCTTATTTACCACTCGCTTTGGCAATGTAAATGTGCGTTTCCCATGCCAATAAACTCTTTAAATTTACATTTAAAATGTAATTGAGAAGTGATGCAATAAGGAACTTCTTAATAAAAAACTAATTGAGGTGAGAGGCGCTCTGCTGCCACCTAGAGGTACGAGAGAGAAATGAGGGCGGTGGAGTGAGGAACCTCTGACTAAAACTTGTTAAAAACTAAAACCTCTCATTTAAGTGAGTGTGCACTTGGCAGGCAATTGCCAATGCGTGGATTTATAGCGTTCCGTCACCCCAAATGTACCACATTGTGCAGTATAATTTATCCTTTGTATTTTTATATGTGTAGCCGTCTGACATTAGGCAGACAACGTACTCGGTTAAGAATAGCCTACCCATACAACGACTGTCTCTGTTGTACAACACTAGGTTTATGTACTGTATGTTTGTGCAATGTTTGGCTTAACTGGAGCACAGATATATTTTTATTTTGAATATGTATATGTGTTTATAGACCATTGAACCATCGAATGCTCATAAATCCCCTCCCAGTTCCTGTGGCGTGGCTCCAACAATTAAATGTGAACTGACACAGGAGTTCAATAATCAAACGGTGACAGGGATTTCACCTCGGGGACATTCTGGATCCGCATGGCAACAGCATATTACAGCCATGTTGGAACGGGTAGATGGCCAGACCTAGTTTTACAGGTCTGACTGGTTGAGGATTATACTCAGCAAAGGAATGCTCACCCAGTCTGTATTGTTCACAGTCTGCACACATTTGAAGAGCATTCACTTTGAATTGTGAGAGGGGCCAGGAATATTCCGTTATTGTAGGATGAAGAATATTCATTTAATGCAATATTATTTACCATGTTGGTGTTGATCAATTTTGCTATAGGCTTATACAGTTTTAGTTCTACCTGTCTGTCTAACCCCTACCTGCTCCTTAATGACCTGTCTCTGTACTGTCTAACCCCTACCTGCTCCTTAATGACCTGTCTCTGTACTGTCTAACCCCTACCTGCTCCTTAATGACCTGTCTCTGTACTGTCTAACCCCTACCTGCTCCTTAATGACCTGTCTCTGTACTGTCTAAGCCCTACCTGCTCCTTTATGACCTGTCTCTGTACTGTCTAACCCCTACCTGCTCCTTAATGACCTGTCTCTGTTTTCACTGTCTAACCCCTACCTGCTCCTTAATGACCTGTATCTGTACTGTCTAAGCCCTACCTGCTCCTTTATGACCTGTCTCTGTACTGTCTAACCCCTACCTGCTCCTTAATGACCTGTTTCTGTGTTCACTGTCTAACCCAGGGGTGGGCAAACTTTTTGGCTCAAGGGCCACATTTGGTTTTTAAAACTGACAGACGGGCCGGGCCATTAGTAGATGAGGATCATAATGTCTAACTTGCGTTATGATGCCATATACTGTATATTGAAGGAGCCTAGTAACCATATCAACATCTATAGGCTGCCACTATGTAGTTACATCAAATAAATGAAGTACAATTCAATAATATAACAATATTTATTGAACCAGAGGGATTATAAATATTATGTGCTCTAATAATAAATAAATGTTATTTTCTTTCTTCTCCTCATTGAAGAACCTTACATAAACTAACAGCTGAGCATTGTCAGACACATCAGTGGACTCATCTAAACCTATGCATGGTGCCTTATGAATGGCTTCATCCAGCTGAGCACTAGGGTTGCTCAGAATTCCCGAATCTGACCCTTTTTAAATCCCGGGATTCCCGCAGAAACCGGAAGTGCCTTTTAATACTAATTTAATGCTAGGCAAAAAAAATCCATCTTTGTTACATTCTGTAGCGGCCGGGGGGGGGCGGGGCCACCATGTGGCCACGCAGATAACGTAGGGGGCCACCACATGGCCACGCAGATAACGTAGGGGGCCACCACATGGCCACGCAGATAACGTAGGGGGCCACCACATGGCCACGCAGATAACGTAGGACACCGGAGGGATTATGAGGAATGTTATGTTTGCCACAAGGGTATAAAAGGGGGTGACGAACAGGTTGTTCATGTGGGAAAGCACAATAAAAGGTAGACTCTGGGTTGTGCGATGGAGGGGCCACAGAGCAACAATACAACTATACTCCGCGACTCGTCTCTTTAGATCCTCCGTGGCATTCGCTACAATTCATTACATCCGCGCAAATGATTATCTTTCTCTTATTAAAGCGCGCTATATTCCGACTGTTTCTCCCGTCTCGTTTCTCCGTGTGTGTTTGTTTGTTTCTAGTCGCTCACTGACTGCAACGATCTGATTGGCTGAGTAGCGTTACGTGACGTGACCTGATTGGGCCGCTAAGCCAGTGTAATAATCAATAATTGCAGGAAAAATAACCAGCGTAATGAATACTACAAATGTAAATGTATTATAGTGTTGTTAATGTAAATGCCCGACGGGCCGGATTAAACAACGCAACGGGCCGTATGTGGCCCGCGGGCCGTAGTTTGCCCACCTCTGGTCTAACCCCTACCTGCTCCTTTATGACCTTGCCTCTGTATTCACTGTCTGCGCCTTCATCATCTGTCTCTGTGTTCATTGTATATTGCCTCAGATAAAAGCCTCTCTGAAACGAATTAATAATTAACTGTAACCACTATCACCACAATGCGGCAACGTCTGCAGCATGTCTGTTTGGGGAAGTCAGGGCTCTGAAATGAAGCCCAATTTGGACAGACTGTAGACAGACTGCATAGAAATAGTCTAAAATGGATTTATTTCTATTTAAAATATTATTACACCTATACGTTGATACTCAATGGTGTGCTCTCAAATTACCATGTTCTAGACTAGACTAATTGTAAGTATATTTGCACGCTGGTTGGCCTCGGGTGAAATGTATTAACTGGAGCAGAGACGACAAGTTTTATTTATGGGGAATATATTTATAGTTCACTGCTGCCGGAATAAAAATGAACCGTACATCATCTCTAGAGGTTTGGCTGCGGAGGAGGAATTTTGTTTCTTTCGTGAAACTGACCTATGATGGACCCCGACAGAGAAACGCGTAAATAATGTCACCGAAAAGTATAAGCAGGCATATGTTTGACTGCCAAATGTCCCCGGGGACTCAGGGGCCTTTAAAGCAACTTGAATGGCTTCCAAGTCACTTAAGTTAATTTGCTCCCACACAAAAAAACACATTCTATTATTTTCCTCCTTATCTTTTCTTTTTTCCACTCTTTGCAAACACACACACATGCACACACACACGCACACACATTAAGTTAATTTGCTCCCACGACAAAAAACACATTATATTATTGTCCTCCTTATCTTTTATTTTTTCCACTCTTTGCAAACACACACACACACAGACACATGCATGCACACACACAGACACACACATGCACACACACAGACATGTACACACACACACATGCACACACAAACACACACATGCACACAGACACACACACACACACATTCCAGTCATGAACACAAAACTAAGGGTCGCTTCGGAACGTACCACCCCGTCACATAGCGCGGGGGGGGGGGTTGTCAGAAAAACACCACGACGTAACCTACTTAATGAAGCGCGCCACAAAAACGGAGCACAAACACGAGTTTTCAACACATTGCAGAAGACGATAGAAGGTTTTTTAATTGATTTCAGGGGCTTTAGGAAAGTCATCAGAGGGGTCGCGTTGGAGAGCGTCCCCCCCCACGTCTCTTCCCGGAGACAGTGGTATCGTCCATGCGCGGCCATGTTGAATGGAAGTCGCTCGGCGCTCCGCTGGCGGTCGGACTTCCCATGGAAAAGTGAGCCGTTTTTCCCCGTTTTTTCCCCGTCTTTTCCCGTCTTTTCCGTAGTGTTTCAGCGGCGAACGGGCACACGGGACGCGGTATTATAGATACAAATTACTAAATTCACCACACAGAGAGGAGAGAGGAGAGGAGGAAAAACAACGAACACACGAACCCCGCGTCGAGCCGAGTGGACGCGAGTCGAGCCGAGTGGCGCCGAGTCGAGGGGAACCGCGAAGCCCGAGCCGAGCCGAGTGGACCCGAGCGGCGCCGAGTCGACCCGAGTCGAAACCCGAGCCCAGTGGCGCCGAGTCGAGGGGGAACCGCGAAGCCCGAGCCGAGCCGAGTGAACCCGAGTGGCTCCGATTGGACCCGAGTGGCGCCGAGTCGAGGGGAACCGCCGAGCCGAGTGGACCCGAGTGGCGCCCGAGCCGAGTGTCGCGGACCCGAGTGGCACCCGAGTGGCTCCGAGTCGACCCGAGTGGCGTCAAATCCGCCCGCGAAGGCACTCCGCAGGCAGCCAGGCCCCGAATAAACCTCCTCCTGCTCCTCCTCCTCGCCACACGTCGCACAGACAGACAGACAGATAGACAGACAGACAGTAGCTCGTACTATTCGCGTTAATAATAACAATAATAACAATAATAACAGCAGCAGTAGTAGTAGTATAATATCAGCGCTATTAGTTGGCCATGACAGCGCAGCGGCGGCAGGCCAACGCGGGCTCCTTGCTGCTGACCCACCAGGAGAACGAGAGTCTCTTCAACCACCTCGGCAGGAAATGCATGGTGAGTTAAAACACACACCTTTATTACCTTTATCACACCTTCATCACACACCTTCATCACACCTTGATATCACACCTTGATCACACCTTGATATCACACCTTGATCACACCTTTATTATCCACCCAGGACGCCCAATACGTGTGTGTCTGTGTGTGTGTGTTTTTGTGTGTGTGTATGTATATGTGTGTGTGTGTTGCATGACACGATGAGCCATCTACAATCTGATCTAGTTATAATATATATTGCCACCCCAATATATATATTATATATGTGTGTGTGTGTGTATTATAACGATGGCTTTGACTTCAGGGGCTGGGGAGACGTCAATTTCCTATAATATACCCCTTTTTCACAGCCAATCAGAAGCAGGGTAAAGTAACTTCCCGTTCCCTGTGGAAGCAGGGTAAAGGAACTTCCTGTCCCTGTGGAAGCAGGGTAAAGGAACTTCCTGTCCCTGTGGAAACAGGGTAAAGGAGCTTCCTGTCCCTGTGGAAGCAGGGTAAAGGAACTTATTGTCCCTGTGGAAGCAGGGTAAAGGAACTTCCTGTCCCTGTGGAAACAGGGTAAAGGAACTTCCTGTCCCTGTGGAAGCAGGGTAAAGGAACTTCCTGTCCCTGTGGAAACAGGGTAAAGGAACTTATTGTCCCTGTGGAAGCAGGGTAAAGGAACTTCCTGTCCCTGTGGAAGCAGGGTAAAGGAACTTCCTGTCCCTGTGGAAGCAGGGTAAAGGAACTTCCTGTTCCCTGCGGAAACAGGGTAAAGTGACTTCCTGTTCCTGGAGACGCAGGGTGAAGTGCCCGTAGACGCAGGGTAAAGTGCCCGTAGACGCAGGGTAAAGTGCCCGTAGACGCAGGGTAAAGTAAATTCCGGTTCCTGTCATAACGTCAGGTGGGTTTTATTGATGTCTGTCGCAGCACCAGCATGGTATCAATGTATATCTACTGGACTAGTTGTGTCTCTACTGGTGCACTGCCAGACCTCAATCCTACAGAGCCTACTTACTCCCCACCCTATTTGTACTTGTCAGTGAACCACAATTTGCCAAACCACAATTAATTGGCCGCAAATATCTGCTGGACCATCAACACGACTATGCATTGGGATGTTATGGACACACGAGGTGATATATGATGTAACCCGTTTTTTAGGATTGTTTTGTGATCGTGTCATTCTGTGCATAACGTCATCAAGCCCAGTGGGGAAGCCATTAAAAAAACAAAACGCTGCGTTTGCAAACCCCGAACACAAGCCGACGGTGAACTCGCAACGCAGCTGGTTGGTGCTGAGGTAGACTTTGCTGACCTATCAAACTACTGCGTTTTTTTCTCGAAGGGCATTTCCCCGACCAGTGAACCATTACACAAATCATAATGTTGCTGTTATGACCGTGGCACAGGGGTTAAACATCGCCTACCTGCCAGTTTTAACTTGCCAGTGTGTCGTGCATCTAGGCTAGTCAGTGCAATTAGGCACTGTGCCACACACACCACACCCATTGACATGATACTGGTCACACTGCACCTAGAATACACTGAATGTATGCCTACCTAGAATACACAACCAGGAAATGACACAGAAAATGTACTGTAAATGGATAGCATTTATATAGCGCTTTTATCCGAAATGCTTTAGATTGCTTCACATTCATTCCGACACCGACGGCGGTGCCGACCATGCAAGGTGACAACCGACATGTCATGGAAAATTGTTTTATGACTGTGTAATCGGGACATAGACCTGTTGTTGCACTAGTTCAATATAGGGCCTATCTATTGATCGATTTATTCATTCAGACAGCCTCGACTACACACGTGGTTCAAAAGCGAACCTGCAGGCAAACCTGTCATGCTATGCCCTCCCTTGGTTTTATCATTGTCATCGTCATATGCTCCTCAGATCCTCAAGCACTCATGTGGAACTGCCGCATGTAGGCTATTCTAATGTCAGTAGGCTATTCAGGAGTGGTTTACTTGTGTTACTATACGAGCAACACCTGATCAACTTCTGTAATGGTAGTGGACGAAATCGCTCTCAACACTGCCGTTGTAGTGACTGCGTCAGTCGGTCGCAACCAGGGTACAAAATTAACTTTTTTGGCGAAATCTATCAGCCGTTGGCGGGTGGAAGGTGTTGGCTTTGGACCCTGGACCTGGTCAGAACGCACCATTTTAAGTTCATTTTAAGTTCTGTAGCCTAACGCCAGTCCCAGCACAAAGCTTTGATGCATTTCTGTAACGTCGAAACTGTATCCATATTATGTCACTGCAGTGCCGCGCCACTTGTTGTTGTTAAGCACCGTGACGGCTATCAGCCAGGTTAATTTGGTTCTTGCCCACAATCGTTGCAGATCATTGCACCAGGTGTTGGGCTGTCCCAGTACCGTTTCAGGTCCCACTTCCTCATTGTGGAACCGGTGGTGGAAAGGCCTCCATAGGGTAAAGCAGATGTGTGTATCATCAAGGATGTGTTACGGCCACTTCCTCCTCCTGCGGGAGGTCGTCGGCCCTTTCCTTTGTTCGGTCACATGGCGTCGTGGAGGGACGCGCCGTCATGCAAAGTCGATGGTCCCGCTTAGTAGGTGAAGCAACAATCCTCTGTTTTGTTGGGTGTACCTGCAGCTGTGGCGTACAACTCTTTGAGGCGAGGGATTTAAATGTAATCAGGAAAAACTGTGTGCAGTGCACTGACATTTCACTTCATTTGCTTATTAAGTACGTAGCCGCGGAATTGTACGCCGACTGTAAATGTAAATGTACGCTGATGACGTTTTGCGGATGCTTCCTCGTATCCAAATAGTCTTGCAACACACCTGTGAACGCTTACATCCTCGACATGGGTGGCCCGAGAAAGGAATCGAACCCCTAACCCTGGCAGTGTGTTTGTGTGTGTGTGTGCGTGTGTGTGTGTGTGTTACTCCCATGCACAAGTTGAGATGGACAGGGACGAAATGACCACGTGAGACCGCAACGACATGGTGACACAGTGTTGTACTGCAGCGTAATAGTTTCACCTCACTGTTAGCGTCTTGGCTAGCCATGCAGTGTATTACCTCGCGTTTCTCCCAAGGGCAGGAAGGTGTGTCCCTGTGCAACACTTCCTGGTGATGTTATCGCTCAGGTACTCCGGCTGTCAAGTCATTCAGCATGTGACCCAGGGCCGGTTGAGTCAAGAAAATTCCTAACAATCCTTGACTTGCCTGCCTGCCTGGCCTGCCTGCATGCATGCATCTAATGCATACAACTGTTTGCAGTACTAGTACTGTGTGTGTGCGCTATGAGATGGGACAATTTGTGAGCGTAAACAGTTTGTGTAAATTTGCAGGGGGCCTTGGTCTGGCGCCTGCGCGTTTGACTTTTTAGACGGGTGATTATTGTTGCGACACAGATAACAGATGCGTGTCTCTTTCCTTCCCGACCTGATTAGCCCGCCGGTGATCGGTGATTGCGCGGTTGACAGACTGTTGTGTTTGTGCCGTGCTGAAAATGTACGAATCGCTCTCTTCCATCAGAGACGTCTCCTCTCTCACATCTCCGGGTTTGAAAGGCCTTGTTTATATAGCTAATGCAAAGGTTCCTTATGACTTGTGTTCTTGTCCTTTAGGTCTCTTGGTATTCAGAGTACGGCATGCGGCCTTGAGCCTTGGAAAGCCCGGCTTTTTTGCCTTACCTTTCCTCACCTGGCCGGGGTACAATTGGTTAATGTACAATTGGTTAATATGCCATTGGATCAATTCCCATCTATTGGCCAAAGGGCAGTCGGTAATAATTATGTAGCCCAATGATTAGTCAATTGTTATGGTGATTGTGGTGTAAAGTGACAAGTCAGGCCGCTATGAATTATGTTGTCGTTGCGGTGCATGGTTGTAGTCCCGATAACAAACAAGAAAGACACCGCGGCAATTTTGTCGCAGCGTTTTTGATGGTTGATCTTAAAAGTGTTGATTCTCTCCACTGCATTGCAACGCATGCATGCAGCTCTTCGAGTTTGACGATCCCACAGCCACGATGTGGTCGATATCTTCCACCCCCTAAATCAGCTAAACTAATATTAAATATTTATATGAGGAACACTATAAGCTGGGTATCGGCCTGCGCTCTAGAGAAGACTGCTATGGGTTCTGTTGGAAACGGGTGTTGAACTTGATGAACTTACAGTAGCTGCAGAATCACATCAAGCAAAACCCTACATGTGATCCAGAGAGAGATGGCGAGGGAGAGAAGAGGGGAGGGCGGGAGGGAGGGAGACTGCGATAGAGGGATTCTCATTGCTATTCCTCGGGTGCTGTTTCAGCCATCAGCAACACTCACTGACTGGGCACAATTTGGAAACGATCCCTGTGTCTGTGTGTGTCTGTGAGGGAGAGTTTGTGTGTGTGTGTGTGTGTGTGTGTGTGTGTGTGTGTGTGTGTGTGTGTGTGTGTGTGTGTGTGTGTGTGTGTGTGTGTGTGTGTGTGTGTGTGTGTGTGTGTGTGTGTGTGTGTGTGTGTGTGTGTTCTCTCGTGCACGGCGTGTGCACAGACTGCCTGATCAGCAGTCCCTGCGTACAGGAAGTTCCCTGGCCGACCTCCTTGGGTGAATTCTGCTGGAGTGGGGGAACATGACTCTTCTTTTCCTCCTCTTTTCACCTTCCAGATTCTCTCCCTTGTTTTGTTTTTTTTTGCTTGCTAACCCTCAGCACATTCCCCCTCCATCCCCTCCCTCCGTTGCGAGTATGTCCTCCTACTGTTTAGACGTTTAAGCAGAAGCCTTTTATCCAAAGTGTCTCGCAGAACATTTCAGATGCATGTCCTTCAGGAGCAGGTCAGGTTAGACTCGAGCATCCTTCACGCTGGGGGTCAAATCCCGACACATTTCTGCGGGGAGACCCCGTGGTAGCAATCAATGCTATCCTGCTTCCCCCCTTTCTGTTTATCGTCCAAGTCCTGTCTCCCCCCCCCCCCCCCCACCCTAAAATATGAACAACCATACTATTTATCGGCCGATTCCATAAAGCGACCCCGCCGTCCGTCACACACAAAGATGTAATCTCCCGATGGAGTCGTGGGAGGGGAACAGATTGCTTCTGTTGTCGAGGATCTTGCCAAGGAATGGACGTAATCACCCCAGAGCTTTCTCTATCCTTTTTCCCCTCCCTCTCCTCTCTCTCTCTCTCTCTCTCTCTCTCTCTCTCTCTCTCCCACCCTTCTGTTTACAGTACATATGGTCATTCTCAGTGTTGGCTTTTTGCATATGTGGGGGGCACGATGGAGTTTTATCATTTTATACTTCTTGCACATGTTTTTGTAGAGCTGGATTGGGTATTTAAAGGTTTTAAGTCTCTTTTGGATTGGGTTTTTCGGAGAAAGACGAGTCGGTCTCTGTATAAGGGAAGAGCAAGTTTGAGAGGGACGTTTCAAGGTATATTGACGGACATTGAAGTGGGACCGTAAAGAGAAGTTGAGTCTGGGCGGCGGGTGCGCGTCGGGTTTTGGTGACCTCATAAGCAAGCGCCCCTCACCCTGCGGCCATCTACAACAGGCAGATGGACCTCCGTAGGCAAACAGAACCGGGCGCCAGAGCCGTCTCTTAAAGGGGAAAACGCCAGTCACTCCACACAACCTGATCATCATTTCCAGAGCCGTAGCCCCGTAATGGTTGTCGTAGTTTTGACGGGTGGTGAGATGAATTCATGGTTCTGCTCTAGTCGAAGGATATCTGAATTCATACAGTGTCAGTGCAATGCCACCAAATGGCTTTTTTATTTATTTAAAAGTGTCCCAAGTCAGTCAACAACAGCGAAACCGCGATTGCAGCATTATGTTCCCAAACGCATCTGGCCAGTCAGGATAGCTCATGTCCCCCGGGATCCGGATGTGGACCGAGACACGAGACTACCCGGTCGGTTTGTAGCCTCGTTCCCCGGTCGTCGTGTTGTTGTGGTTCTCGTTCATCTTGGGGAGTTAACGGCGTCGGAGCCCGGACCCCTCGGTGTGAGAGAGAGGCCCTCCGGCGACGTATTAAGCGAGCCAGACTCGGATCTCTAGGGGCCCCCTCAGCCTCCGTCCACTGTATGTGTTTTGTGTACGTTTTGCATGTAAACCGCGTTGGGCCGTATCATGATCATGTTACTGGCGTACATCCTCTGAGGCTGTCTTTTATCGACTGATTTTCACGATAATAATACAGTATAATAATAATAAGCTTTTATCCGGGAAAAGCTTTTGAGATTTGAGTGCAAGGAGGCTAAACAGGGGGGGGGGGGGAGAAACCTGGAAGAGCGACTGACGGCTCAACTGAATTTACGTCTCAAACTACTACTCTCACCTGTGACCTCAGGACACATGCCGCTACGCTAGTTGAGCACCTGGCGCGCATTCCTCACATCTCGGCCGTTTGACCGAACTCGAGGTGTGGCGCCTTGGGGTTGCTCGCCAAGAGCGGTGTGTCATAACCGGCGTATCGGCGGCGGGGCGGGGGGGCGGGGTGAGAAAGCTTTTGTCAGTCGACGGTTTGTCAGTTGACTGGTTTAAGAGTTGATTGATGGCAGGCTTTGGGACCGGCCCTTCTCTCTGCGGAATGAAAGTTGTCATAGCGAGCGATGACAACGGATGTCTTTTGGCCCCCCAGAGAACGACTAGCACCGCCGTAGCCTCTACGACGCGACCACGGTTAAAAGGGCTCAGTGTTGTACTCAAGCATCGACGTGCACCGCGTACCGACCACCTGTTGTGGGATATCAATGAGCTGGTGTTGGCTTCATCAATGATTCACCACGCTCCTGACCACCACGGGGCGGTGGTACGCTGACTTTTAAACTAAATTAAAGGGCAGAGGAGTGGAAGTGGAGGGACTATTATTTCACGCCGACAATAAATAAGTTATACTTGCCGACTGTCATTTCTATTTAAGTGCCAAGTGAAGTGTATTGCTGTCCTTACTGGAACCTGCGTTTCTGTTCTCGTATTGTAATAAATTATGCTGATAACGTGGCTTCTTGACATATTGTTGTACTTGTTGTTTTGTTGTGGACGTGGGTACAAGGTCATGCCGTGTTCCTGATGTTCTAAATGCTGTTGTCACCTTGTTGATGAATGACCGATGAAGCGCCAATCCAAAATGATCACCTTTTAAAGTGCAAATGTTAACGGTCCATAACTGGCTGGGTTTAAATGGGCAGTTGGGGGGTCGTTCAAATCCAGACTAGCGGTCAACTTTAACCCTCCCGTGTCCGTCTGTGTGTGTGTGTGTGTGTGTGTGTGTCCCCACCAGGCGCTGGCCTCGGCGGTGGTCCAGGTGTTCACCGCCGACAGGAACGCCGGCTGGACCAAGTGGAGTTGCGGGGTGGCGTGTCTGGTGAAGGACAACCCTATGCGGTCCTACTTCATCCATCTGCCTTCGTGGGCGTGCTGCCCTCCCCCCCCCCCCCCCCCCCCCCCCCCCCCCCCCCCCCCACCCCCCCCCCCCCCACCGACTCACCCGAAACCGGTCAGCATCGGGGAGACTGAGGTGGACATTGTCGAGGAATATAAGTACCTGGGTGTTCACATAGACAATAAAATGGCTGGACCAAGTGGAGTTGCGGGGTGGCGTGTCTGGTGAAGGACAACCCTATGCGGTCCTACTTCATCAGGGTCTTTGACCTCAAGGTGGGGTCAAAATTCTCATCAAGTGGGGGAGTGTCCTTGTAATGACTAATCATGCTCGCACCAGGACCGGGTGGTATATTGGGGCCCCTTTAATGCTATGCTAGCGCCCAGCATAGAAACGCTAACCCAGTGAGTTCCATGCCGTACCAGACAATTGAACTAGACACCATGGAAAATATCTTCCATCAACTGGATGGAATATGGATGCTGGATTGCATCCTTATCGTTTCGCCGTCGGAATATCTTATCTTGCCTGCCATATTTGTATATTTAACTATAATGTTGCATATACGTTAGTTATTTTATCAATCTGTGGCTTTTTTGTACTGTATCGCATGCAACCTGGCACAAGAATGTTCCTTCGGGATTAACAAAGTTCTATTTCTATTCATGCTGCTTTTTTTGTTGTTAAATATTGTTCAAAATGTCAAACACATCTCCAAGAAGCCACTGGAATTCTTTTAATTTCGCAATATCAATTCCTGTTCGACAACCCCAAGAATGCCTGCATTACGTTTAGTTAGATAGATAGATAGATATAACTTTATTAATCCGAAGGAAATTCTTGTGCCAGTTTGCAGAGCAATACAGTACATTAAAACAATATGGAAATCAACAGAAATAAAAAATAAACAAATTTACAAATTTTACAGTCGAAATATACAAATATGTCGTCAAGATAAGATATTCCTGACGGCGAAATGAAGGGCATTTGGCCGCATTTATCCAAAGAGACTTACAAAGAGTACATTTGTCGGAAGGACACAGCAATATGTCGCCGAGGTTCATAAAGTTTTGCCCGCCGACGTCGCCGCTCACCGCCTCACGCTTCCGTCCGCAGGAGGGCAAGGTGACCTTTGAGCAGGAGCTGTACAACAACTTCAACATCAGCACGTCGAGGCCCTACTTTATCTCGTTTCCCGGGGAAGTAAGTGGAGCGTTTCTTCTTCCCGACTTCCCTTCCTATTCTCAATATGTTTGGATTTAGGTCACGTCAGGCTTCCAGTATAAGCAGCGATCGTCGTGGTTTACAGTAATGATGTCGCGCGCGTGTGTGTGTGTGTGTGTGTCTGTGTGTGTGTGTCGCGTGTGTGTGTGTGTGTGTGTCTGTGTAGAAATGTCAGGTGGGCCTGAACTTTGCCAACGAGGAGGAGGCCAAGCGATTCCGGGCGGTGGTGACGGACCTGATGGGACGGAGACAGAGGAAGTCGGGTGAGTGAGAGCGTCCCGCCCGCCAGGCTAAAACTTCCTGCGCAAGCTAACCCTAACCCCTCGCACTTTTTTTTTGCTTCACCGCCTATCAAACGGCTCCTCTACTCACCCGCCTATCAATAACACCTAAAACCCACCTCACACTTATTGTTTTTGGTCCCGTTACAAGCCTGAATCGTACACTGTACACGAGCGAGTTACTCGTGTATATTAAAGTATTCATTCGTAAGCTGTTTACATTTCGGCTTTTATCCCAAGCCACTTACAAAGAGTACTTGAGTATTTTGAAGGAGACGGCAAATATATATCACTGTGGTACATAAAGAATAAGAGCTATGATATGATTTGTTTTCTTATTGTCCTTTGCTGGAACACACACAACACACACACAACACACACGCACGCACAATTCTGAACTTGCAGCGTTTGCATACAGCTGTGTCACGATATATTAACTGCAGTAAGCAATTTGCATCTCGCAATTGTATTATTTTTTATTATCGTGACTATTATTCTGAAGATCTATTGCCCGGCTCTGTTGCTTTTTCAATGCATCCCAACTTTTGCAACAACAACAACAACAACAACAACAACGTCTTGACCCTTTCCAGTCGACCTCAAAGCCTTCCCAGAAACCGCCGTGGTTTACTAATCTTAACAGCTCCCAAAACATTCCGGCCTAATCATATCTCTGGATCTGTTGTTTTTGGACACGGTGCGTGCGTACTTGTGCCGGCTACTTGTCCGACCTCTAATTCCTGGTGTTTTTGAATATCTTTCTTTCAATTCCCCAATATTGTGTCTGATATTTTCAATTGTTTTAAATGGTTAATGTCATGCAGTTAAACCATCCAAACAAATTTAGATTAGATGTGCAGATTTTATTTTTCCTCCCCCCTGCAATGTTTGATTCCTGTGCTGGAGGTTGAAGATTCCTAATAATTAATGTACAGCAGCGGGAAACCGTTTCTATTCCGTATACTATAGTGCGTGTGTGTGGTGTGCGTGTGTGCGTGTGTGCGTGTGTGCGTGTGTGTGTGTGTGTGTGTGTGTGTGTGTGTGTGTGTGTGTGTGTGTGTGTGTGTGTTGTGTGTGTGTGTGTGTGTGTGTGTGTGTGTGTGTGTGTGTGTGTGTGTGTGTGTGTGTGTACGGACGGGCGCGCATGTTGCAAAGCAATCTGTGCAAAACGGTGGTGTCTCCCGAAATACTTCTTTTAAAATAAACCGAGTCCTCCTGTGTCTGATTCATAACAAAAGTGCTATCTCTTCCACTTCTGTTCCTCGCATCCTCAACGGCTGATTGCAGGACGCACTTCTCTCCTGTGTGTGTGTGTGTGTGAGTGCGAGCGTGTGTGTGTGTGTGTTTTTATAACCTTTTGGCTTTCTTTGCGATTTATCTCGACCGACATGAATTGATATCGGGCTATAAATTATGCAACCTCATGTCTGACCGCGGACGGAAATGTATTAACATGGTCCAACGGTATCCATATCCTCTTAATACTACTCTTATTAATACTCTTATTAATACTCTTATTAATATTCTTCTTTGCTTGCTCGCTGCTTCGCGCAAACAGTCTCCCGCGCGCGTGACCCTTCACAAGCTGGACAACCAATCGGCTTCTTTTATTTTTTAATGTACTGTGTATAACCAAATTGCATTTAATAACAATAATATTCATATAATACCCCCGCTGCACGCCGATATACACGCACACCACCGCCAGCTCCTCCTCCGCTGCATTACTTAACATCCGGCCTCGCCTCACGTGTGTGTGTGTGTGTGTGTGTGTGTGTGTGTGTGTGTGTGTGTGTGTGTGTGTGTGTGTGTGTGTGTGGTGTGTGTGTGTGTGTGTGTGTGTGTGTGTGTGTGTGTGTGGTGTGTGTGTGTGTGTGTGTGTCCGTCCCTCGACCAGCAATAAATGCAATAAAAACCATTTTGTCCATTTCCTGTGTCCACAGAAAAGAGACGAGATCCGCCAAATGGTACGTTGTCCAAAGACTTATCACCTTCACTACCTGGGAGTGGGTCGGGGGTCACTGGAGGGTTCAGGTCACTGAAGGCTAAAGTTATGCTCGGGCGCTCGCCACTTTTGCAAAGTGTCGCTCGACGGAAATTACGTGTTTTGAATCGGGGTTAGCGATAGCTTGCCTTCCCCCGGTTACAACACAGGGGGGTTGTGTGTGTGTGTGTACCTACGCTCACCAAAACACATTTTTGCACCAAACCTCTTCTCTTCACCTTAATGTCTCTTTTTTTGTCTCTTGTATTTCTGTCCCATCCTCTAATTAAATCTCTGTCTCTCCTTCCCTCTCTCTGTGTCTCTTTGTCTGCCTCCCTCTCTTTCTCTCTGTTGCTCTCTCTCTCTTTCTCGCTCTCTGTCTCAGTTTCTGTCTCTCTCTCTCTCTGTGTCTGTCTCTCCGTCTGTGTCTCCACCTCTCTCTCTCTCTCTCTCTCTCTGTCTCTCGCTCGCTCGCTCGCTCTCTCTCTCGCTCTCTCTCTCTCTCTCTCTCTCTCTCTCTCTCTCTCTCTCTGTGTGTCTGTCTGTCCCTCTCTCTGTCTGTCCCTCCCTCGTCTTTATTTTTATATATATATATATATATATATTAAAAGGAGAGATGGATACTTCATGATTTAGAAACAGCGCAGATTAACGCGGGATTACACGCGGACGGGTTTAAACGGTTACGTAAACTCCCGCCACGGAATAATTTGCTCGGATTAAGACCCGTCGTGTGTGTGTGTGTGTGTGTGTGTGTGTGTGTGTGTGTGTGTGTGTGTGTGTGTGTGTGTGTGTGTGTGTGTGTGTGTGTGTGTGTGTGTGTGTGTGTGTGTAGAGAGAGATGGAGGAAAGGGGGAGGTAGCATGTTTTGGAGAGATGGGTAGGTCATATTGTGGGCGGGGCAACGTTTTCCAGACTCAGACCCAATCACACGTCGACCTCTACGACACTCAAGACTCGAAGATCGAGGGGCGAAGATGCAGCCAATCAGACGGAGGTAAAAAAAAAAAAATATTCAGAAGAACGGAGAACCAGGCGCCCCTGAAAGGAACCGAAGCGACTGAGAGGACCTAGTTGGTACCGAGCCAACTCTTTTATTTATTTTTATTTTGGATGGGGGTCAAGATCATCGGCGCACTTCCTGCGAGGTCACGGATGATGACACGGAGTCACTTCACAGAGTTGCCATGTTGACAAGAAGATGCTTTTTTTTGGTTTTGTTGTTGATGGTCAGTTGGGTCTCGGTCTTCTGCAGGACACCCTGGTGCAAGACTCTTGGATCTCTGATCTCTAGTGCAGATGTTGTTGTTGGTCTGATGGAGTTTGCATAAGTAGTTTGTTTTAAGGGTTAGTGTTCGGGGATTTATACCAACTGGACGCAACGGAAATTAATGAGTTCCGCGCATGTGGAGTCCTGTTCCGACTGCTGCCTTAGAACCAGCACTTGACGACGTCTTGGCCCTTGTATTCGGATCGGGAGAATAGATCTTCGTCTTGCTCGGCGGCCATGATGTTCTGCACCACCTTCTTGTCCGCGCCGGCGGCCGACGAGCCAGGGTGCGAGGGCGGAGGCGGGAGGTCGTCCCCGCCGGTGACGCGGGGCGTGATGCCCGGACGAGCACCGGGAGGCCCGCTGGGAGACTGTCTGTCCACCTTGCACTGCCTGGTTCTTCCGCAGGAGGAGCTGTACCAGTCTCTCTCCTATCGCCACGGCGACGGTAACCATGGTGGCGGCGGTGGTGGTGTAGGGAAGAGGATGCTACTGCAGGTCAACAGGGCCACTTCCTGTGCCGAGGAGGATGGAGGGGTGGGTGGGGGTGGCGGCGGCGGTGGCGGTGGCAGCACCACCACCAGAAGACACCGGAGTCGCTCTGTCTCGCCCGCACTCGGCAGACGATCCAGGAGTCCCGCGATGGATTGGTTTAAGGGGATCGTGGCCAGAGGTATGTGGACCCCCTCCCACCCGACGGAGACCTCCTGTAGGGTCACCCCAAGACGACGACAACAACAACAACAACAACAGGACCCCTTGTGTGTTGGTTCTGGGGGGCTCCTGCTCAAGGCCCTGGCTCCTGAGCTGTGGCAAATTTAAGGGAAAGGGGGAATAGTTTGGAAGGATGATTCAACAGAATGTAATTATGAATCCTATATTGCGGGTTTGCTGAGGTGTGTCTCGTGCTTTGTGAAGATCAGTGGTTGAGGTGATTTGATTCCAGAAAAAGGCCGAGCCGACATGAAACGACTTGCTGATGTTGTCTTAAGAATGTCTAAAGAAGGCGAAACCCTTTTGTTTTGCTCCCTCGTTTCATTTCAGTTTGACTACGTAGCAATTACACATTATGTACACACACACGGTATCTACATTTTGGTGAAATATGATTACAATGGTTTGATTTCTACATGGGACAGAGATCTTGGACAGATCTACTAAATAATACCGCAAAGACGGCCCCAAATCTGATCAACTTTAACCGTTGTAGAATACATTTTTTCCTGACAGGACCTAACATAGCCCCATTCGTCACCGGCCTGTTCTTAAACCAACAATGATTTTGTGTCACCGTTATGCAAAGGTTTACGTAAGAGAACGTCCCTTGACCTGAAGATCCTGAAATCTCTTTGTTCTCGTTCTCGGCTGTTTGATTAATCAGCCTAGTTTCTGCAGGATTTGGCGATTGACTCGTCAGACTGGTCTGTTTTTCGTGAGCAATGACCCTTTTCACAGCAGGAACCGCCCACCCAGGTGTACAGTAGCGCACAACATTAATGATGGCTCTCGTGTGTGTGTGATTGAGGTCTGGACCAGTGGCACCAGTAGAGACACAACTAGGCCAGTAGATGTACGTTGATACCATGCTGGTGCTGCGACAGACGTCAATAAAACCCACCTACCTCGAATCAAAGATGGGTGTCTCTCACTACACTAATTATCTCTTTTTATTGTCCTTTATTACACCGGGACACGGGTAGTCGACGTAAAGTAGTGACGACCACCAAAAAAAGACCTCATTTTAAAAGTTAAACTTCTACTGTACGGCCCCTCATCCTAAACGACAACTTTTTTCTGTTTCTTCTTTTTCCACGCGCCCCTTCAAACGGACCGACCGACCGATCGATCAAACAGGCCCGGCGTTGCCCATGGCGACGGTGGACATCAAGAACCCCGAGATCCACAACGTGACGGGCCACCGATACCACAACCACTCCCAGGTGAACAACATGGTGCTCTCCACGTTCCCCAAGAAGGACAAGAAGGTGAAGGGCAGCAAGAAGAAGAGGCTGACCAAGGCGGACATCGGCACGCCCAGCAACTTCCAGTGAGTGCCTTGGGCCCCCCCCCCCCGGCGGCCATCTTGTTTGTTTGTTTGTTTTTTTGCAACCAGCAGACGGAAGGTGACCGGAGGGAAAGGGAAGGGGGGGGGGCGGTGGGTCTTTTACAATGGGCGTCCCCATACACCATTTGACTTGTCCATTAGTCTACGATATATCCCCCCTCCCTCCTGTCTCCGCCACGCACGCATGCTAATGCATAGCGGGGGCTTGATGTTGGCGTTATTAATCCGCATAATCTAAGATGATGACGCAATTCATAGCACAGCCGCTATAATACGCCGCCGCGTACATCGTGGAATGGGTTCAGTTGAGTTCATATCTCCAGGATTTAGCTTCAGACTGTGGGCTGTGGGCTTCTGTCGCCGTTCCCCGGACATGTCGGCGCAGACCAGAGAGTCTGTCGAGTTCGTAGTTTTAAAAGTAGACTCCTGCGGTCGAACGCGTCGTCTCTCTTCTTGTTGTTCGGCACATATTTCACTTCTACGGACCCCACGGCCCGCTGTCGTGACTTAATTCAATATTTATGCGGCATTTGATCGAAGTGAAGTGTCTCCCTTTAAAGCCCTCTCTCCGTTTCTCTGGATTGTCTTACACACTCCCTCTCTCTTTCCTCCCTCTCACCCTCTCTCCCTCTCTCTCCGCTCCCCTCCTTTCTCTTCTCTTTCTCTCTCTCGCTCGCTCTCTCCCTCGCTTTCTCTTTCTCTCTCCCCCCTCTCGCTCTCTCTCTTTCCCCCTCTCTCTGTCTCTCTCCCTCACCTTCTCTTGCTCTCTATCTCCGTGTATTGTCTTACAACCTCTCTCGCCCCATATTGACTTACACTCTCTCTCTCCCTCCCCCTCCCACCAGGCACATCGGACACGTGGGCTGGGATCCCAACACGGGTTTCGACGTAAGTTACGTAACGCACATGAGTGCCGTTTTCTCTTCTTTCTTCTGTTTTTTTTGAAAGAACACACACACACACACACCTGCGCTACATACCGCAGCTAAGCTATGAGCGGTGTTTAAGTAACAGAACATATTTTTATTTTTTATTTTTCTTGCGTAATTGACAAACTCTCCCCCGCAGAACTAGAAAAAGCAATTATGACAGCTTAGAGAAGTGTGGCCGTCAGGTTGCCAGATTATGAGGATTTTGTGCGTTCCATGGTTTAACGAAGCCGTGGTCTTAAGTGCAGCCCGTCTGTAATCTCCCAGAGGGGGATATTTATGTCATGGCGCTCAATCACCTGAATTCATGACTGGTTGTGTGCGTGAATTTATGATCCAATGAATTAATGGATGGTTGTGTGCATGAATTCATGATCCAATGAATTAATAGATGGTTGTGTGCATGCATTTATGATCCAATGAATGAATGTATGGTTGTATGGCTGGATAATGGATGGAGAAATGTGAGCATGAATCGGCCAATGAAAGCATGAACGGACTGAATGAACGGGTGAGCCGTTCGATCGCGAACTGCATGGATTAATGAACGACGGGACGAGAGAAAAAACGCAAACGCTAATAAAATGATGATGAACACTTGACTGACTTAGCTGAGCAGGGACCCAACCCCCCCCCCCACACACACACTCACACACCACACACACACTCTGTTAGGACACCAACACACAAAGAGTCCTATGTTGGCGGCCAATGACACCACCGCATAGAAGTCCGGTGGCTTCTTCTTTGGGGGAGGGGGCGGGGCTTAATTCATCATGCCAGTGGCAGCGTGTCGACCCAAGCATGTCTTCCGCTGCATGCGAGTCCCGTCCCAGTAGGCGTGTTGGCATCAAGAGGGTGGTTTATATATCCACAGGGAGACGGTGTTCTGGGGAATGCATGTTCTGGGGCGTCGTGTGGGTGGGAGATGTGTGAATGCATTATAACCCCGGCGTGTGGATTAGTCATAGCACGTCTTGTATTAATGGAAATACTGATGCAAATATGTTGGTTTTCTGTGTGTGTGTGTGTGTGTGTGTGTGTGTTGTGTCGCAAAGGAGATCGGTTCAGAATTTTCTCAACTTATTTGCAATTAATGGTGCATAAGAAAAACTCCAAAGTAGAAGTATTCATAAAGTCTTATAAGTGAACTGATTAATATATTCTTATAGCAAGCTGTGACGTATTGTATTGCAGTGTTGTGCTGTGCTGTGCTGCTCGGCTGCCACTAGGGGGCAGTAGCAGCGACAGCACCATTGTTTACCTCCTCCGGAGGGGGGCGGAGCCACTTGCTCGCCCCCCTTCTGTGCCAAATGAATCATCCACAAGAAAAGGACTTTGTTTGCCAAATGGTCCAAAGTAGTAGCTTATAGTGGTGCAAATCTAGGCAAAAAACCGCCATCCATAGCTTAAGTCCGCCATTTTAGCTCCAGAGCTTCTACATCAGGAATATCAACAAACAAAACTATATGACCCCCTGACCCCACAGCTGAACAACCTGGACCCGGAGCTGAAGAACCTGTTTGACATGTGCGGCATCTCGGAGGCCCAGCTGAAGGACAAGGAGACGTCCAAGGTCATCTACGAGTTCATCGAGAAGAAGGGCGGCGTGGAGGCGGTGAAGAACGAACTGCGGAGGCAAGGTGAGGAGGAGAAGGAGGAGCAGGAGGGGTTTGATTTTTGTATTTTTATTGAGCCTTTTATTTTTAAAAGCAGGTTTGTCCCATCGTTGGCAAGGGAGACCTTCGTGGACCGAGAACCGCAGCAACACGAGAGTTTCCGCACATTTTAACATAGAATCAAATAGATTTGTCAAAGTCAAGAGTCAATATGATGATAAAAGTGTTTTATTGTCATAAGTCCTTCATAACACAGGGCCATTCTGAACAGTGAAACTCTTGTTACGTGGCAGGCGGCAGTACGCAAAAAGATAAAAAGAAGATAAGAAAGAAAGAAGAGAAAATAGCAAGAGAATAGATAAAATGGCAAGAAGACACATTTTTGTAAATTGGAGTAAAAGGACCCATTCCAAGTGGTTTCAAAAGCCGGTCAAAATGGCCCCCACGTGACATCACAAGTGGGAGCGTTGTCCACCCAGAAGTATGCTGGACAGATCAGCCGACCGGTTGCTGCAGTCCACTGGGTGAGGGCTGGCTTTCCGGTGTAAAAAGATCTTGCAGAGATAGACGGCGGTCTCTTTGCGATCTTAAATAGTTCCTAAAACAGTTCAGAAAATCACCTTTTACCTTTAAAACCAGGAAGAGACGAGACTTAAAAGCCACATTGGTGATATTATTACGAACATCTAGCCTCCTGTCGCGATATGGATATATAGTATAATATGCATATCTTCTGCCGAGTCTGAACATCAGCACTGTTGAACCACTTGGACGGTGGGGTGGGGGGGGGCGGGGTTTGGCTTGCCTGGTGAGAGGTTAGAGGTCAGAGGTGAGATCTGACCAGCAAGTGTGGTTGTGTCCTCCTCAGGTCCTCCTCGGTGGAACGGTAGGTTTCCATGCATGGCGAGACTTGTAGTCTTTTGTT
>PIJE02003371.1:21757-24257 GCA_002895965.2 Coryphaenoides rupestris | reverse complement strand
GGTTTGTTTGTCCGTCGATTTGCGCGGGTTACTCGATCCGCGTACCGCGCGTGTGTATTGTATTTGTTCCGTCGCACGTTCCCCCTGGGCGTCGCCATCGCCGCTTTTTTCCTTTCGCCGCGTATCCTTGCAACGTGTACGTGACGATTAAAGTTCTCGAATCTCGAATCTCGAATCTATCCGGCCGATTAATCTTCCGTTATCGTTTTCGACGTCTTCGTCGCGCTCGTTTCAAAGACGGTGTGAGAGAGTTTACTCGGGAGTACTTAGTCCAAGTTAAGTCTGCGTTTTTTTTTTGTGCGCTCTCCAGATGCCTTGTTGAAAGTATTTAGTGAGTCAAACAGAGACACGAGCCTCTCCCAAGTGTTTGCCGAAACAAATCTTCGAATACTTTCGTTCCGGTCTGTTTTTTTCCAGACGCATGAACATAAAATCAGACAACCTTGGAAGAAGAGACCGGAGACCCGTGTGCGTGGTTTGACGCACATCTTGTAGCATAGCGTTGGCGTGACATAATAGCATATAAACATGCGGTTCCATTATGATTCCCCCCCCCCTTCATATGCAGCCGACAACCAGTCCAATCACAAATCTACACATTCTGCACAATCCAATCACCCTCTCCATCATATCTCTTACTGATGTCCTAATGTTCTCTATCTGTTTTTGGATGGTGCTAATTTACGAGGATTACGGGGGGCTGCACCGATTGATTCGAAATGTTCAATATTTGCCATCGGATACACTGTAGTGTGTGTGTGTGTGTGTCTGGGGGGGGTGGGGGGGGGGCAGGGGTGAGCCACGAGCACAGCCGAGTACGTAGTGTATGGAATGTCACACGGGACGGACGATAGCCAATCGGGGGGGAGCCACGCTGACCGGTAATCACCACAGCACCCCCCATTGCGGTGACCCCAAAGCGACCGTGTGGAGGGATTTCGGAAAAAAAATCCGACTCGCGCTGACGACGTGTACCGTCCGTTATACTGACTTTTCGGAAGTTCGCGCTAAAGTCACGTTCCGGGTTTTGAGAATCAGGATAACAGTTTTTTAATTCAACCTATTAAAACCAGGGAAGTCACTAACAACAGATTCTTATTGACAGTGGCGGCCTGGCAAGGGCCGGGCCTAGGCTGTTGGGGATTGGAATCGGATAGTGTGTGTGTGTGTGTGTGTGTGTGTGTGTGTGTGTGTGTTGTTGTTGTGTGTGTTTTGCTGCGTTGGCAAAACCGCATGCGGCTTCCCGCGCCCATGCACGCTTAACGAGCCAAACAGCCAACATGTATCTTCATCTCTCGTTAGGTTGTGTTGTGTGTGTGTGTGGTGTGTGTGTGTTTGTGTGTGTTTGTGTGTGGTTTTCCTCATCGGCGGTTTTCTGCATTTGATTGATAATCGTAGTATCGTAGTAGTGTGTGTGTGTGTGTGTGTGTGTGTGGTGTGTGTGTGTGTCTGTGTCTGTGTCTGTGTCTGTGTCTGTGTCTGTGTGTGTGTGTGTGTGTGTGTGTGTGTGTGTGTGTGTGTTAGCCATGCAGGCCTTAGCGAGGGGAGACGTGGAATATGGCCATCCGCTGTTAGCGGCTTCTCCGCGCTCTGCCCCATAGGAGCTAATCAAGCTTCCGCCGTCATGTTCCGTTGGCTTACTCTGTAGCATGATCAACACCCAAGCTCCGTCCGTGTGTGTGTGTGTGTGTGTGTGTGTGTGTGTGTGTGTGTGTGTGTGTGTGTGCGCGCGCTGAAAGCACATACACATGTCGAATAGCAGACCTTCCTTCTCCGTGGATGGATGGATACATAGGGTCCACTTGAAGCCACGCCGGGGTTTCTGCACCTATAGATTTCCTGTGCCTAATGTCTTCTGGACACACACACACGCGGGCGTATTGATCGCGGAAAACAGCCCGTCAAAGTCCACCGCTAGCTAATAAGCCGCGAGTGTGTGCGTGCGCGTGTGTGTGTGTGTGTATCGTGTGTGTGTGTGTGTATGTGTGTGTGTGTATGTATATATGTACAGTATATGTGTCGAACTCCTCTCACACTCATGGCCACGTCAGTCATTATTTACCAAAGTACACCTGTCTCCTTGACGACGTGTTTATTTACGTGAGTGTGTGTCGTTTAATGAATCGTCGTCCTGTCACCGCGGCGACCACCGCCCGGACCACCACCGCCCGGACCGCCGGCTGAGCTGTTGCCATCCCCCGGTTGTCGGTTGTTCTCTCTCGCGTCGCGTCGTGTTCTGGGGTTTGACAAAATCCCGTCGCCGCGTGTCTCGTTGTCGTGGCGACGCTCAGCGGGTGAGCAGCCAACCAGCCGACCAACCAGCCGCCTCGCCACGTCGGTCACATGCTCCTCCTGGACTAATCGGTGCCGGACAGACCTCGCCCCGTCGCTCTGTTAGCCGCTCTGTTAGCCGCTCTGTTAGCCGCTCTGTTATCTGCTCTGTTAGCCACTCTGTTAGCCGCTCTGTTAGCCGCTCTGTTAGCCGCTCTGTTAGCCGCTC
>PIJE02003371.1:0-5000 GCA_002895965.2 Coryphaenoides rupestris | reverse complement strand
TGATGTTTGTCGATTGTGTGTGTGTGTGTGTGCGTGTGTGGTCGAGTTAATCTGCCTCCATGTTTGCGATGACAGCGAAGAGGTCAGGGGGTCACACCTGGGCGTGTGTGACGGTGACCCCGCAGTCTTAAAATTCAACCGATTCCGATTTGAGTTGTGTCGTGTATTGTACATACTTATCTGGCATAGGTGGCCAAAGTGAGTGAGCTACAACACAAATAGGTGGTAGGAGGGCAGACTGAAGACACACACGCATGCACACACAGACACACACACACACACGCACACGTACACACACACACGCACACCCACCCCCATTGCTCCATCGCTCCAGTCCAATTCAATCAACCCTGGACTTGATGCAGTTTACACTGAAGCGTCCCTGGCTCCTTTAGTCCGTCCAATTCCTGGATCATGATGGATGAGGTCCCTCCGTCCATGGTGTGTGTGTGTGTGTGTGTGTGTGTGTGTGTGTGTGTGCGTGTGACTGACAGACTGCCTAAACGAAGAATTGGTAAATTGGCAAATCAATTATAAGTTGGCAGCTGCTAATCCCTTTAGTGTGACAGTGGGCTATAGAGTCAGTCTCTCTTTCTCAACCTCTCTCTCTCTCTCTCTCTCCCCCTCTCTTCCTGTCTCGCTCTCTCTCTCTCTCTCACACACACACACACACACACCCCGTACACACTGAAGCGAGGAGGAAACCAATAACGTTGCCTGTTTTCCTCTAATTTCAGCTCAAGCTTATTTTAAACTCGGGGGAAAGTAACAGTTTGTTTGTGTTGGCAACGCTATGCTTCCACCCTTTTATGGATCTGAACCATCGAACAACCGTTTCTTCTTCTTTCTTTTCCATTTTTCAGTTACAGCCTGTGCAGCGTGTCGTCTCTCCCGCCAATTGTTTGTCGTCGATTAATATAGAACGATAGCGAGAACGACAGCGGGAACGTCAGCGAGAACGAGAGCGGTGTCGAGAATGTTGGCGAGAACGTCAGCGAGAACGAGAGCGGTGTCGAGAATGTTGGCGAGAACGGTAGCGAGGACGAGAACGGTAGCGAGAACGAGAGCAAAAAGCAGGTTCACGAGAACGGTAGCGACAACGGTATCGGGAACATTAGCGAGAACGGTAGCTCCGCTCGGCCAAAGAACCGACCGGTGGTTTTGTGCTACAAACGTCTGCTCACTTATGATCATTTCTGCCTATTTTTATTTTATCTTTTTTAAGGAGGACAGTGTGAGCGCTCCCTATACATCCTGGGAGTTATTTTCGAAGCAAGTCATTAATAAGCCGGGGGGGGGGGGGGGCGTTCAGAACCGACAACCCTCCGACCTACCCACTCACGTCCTGCCCTCATGTGACGCTGATGTTGTTGTTGTTGTTGTTGTTGTTGTTGTTGTGACCATGTTGACATGCAAACATACACACTGACGTCGTGTTGAGATTCAAACCGGGTCGTTTTTGTCACCTCCCCGGTTGCCTTGTCACCGTGTGTGGCGTGTCGTGGTCTCTCACTCTCCTCTCTCTCTCTCTCTCTCTCTCTCTCTCTCTCTCTCTCTCTCTCTCTCTCTTCTTTGTGTGTGTGTGTGTGTGTGTGAGTGACACTACAATCAAGTACCACCAGACACCAAGTGGCCATCGACTCTACTGTGTGGTTCACTCAGAGTCACAGACAGAGTCAGAGCAGGAGAGACAAGAGGAGGAGAGACAAGAGGAGAAGAGACCATAGGAGGAGAGACAAGAGGAGGAGAGACCAGAGGAGAGACAAGAGTAGGAGAGACAAGAGGAGAAGACCATAGGAGGAGAGACCAGAGGATGAGAGACCAGACGAGGAGAGACAAGAGTGGGAGAGACAAGAGGAGAGAGAGACGAGAGAGAGAGGAGGAGAGAGAGAAGAGAGAGAAGAGAAAGGGAGAGAGGGAGAGACAGAGAGAAAGAGGAAGGAGAGAGAGAAGAAGGAAGAGAGAGAGAGGAAGAAGAGAGAGAAGAAGAAAGAGGAGAACAAGAAGAAGAAGAGAAAGAGAGAAAAGAAGAAGAAGAAGAAGGAAAAGAAGAAGAAGAAGAAGAAGACAGAGAAGAGGAGAGAGAAGAGGAGGAAGGAGACAAGAGGAGAAGAGAGAGGAGGAGAGACAAGAGGAGGAGAGACCAGAGGAGGAGAGACAAGAGGAGGAGAGACCAGAGGAGGAGAGACAAGAGGAGGAGAGACAAGAGGAGGAGAGACTAGAGTGGGAGAGACCAGTGGAGGAAGAGAGCAGATGAGGAGAGACAAGAGGAGGAGAGACAGTTGATTATCAGGTCAAACAGGCTAAAGAGGGGGAGAGAGTGAGAGAGTTAGTGAGTGAGGGACAGAGAGTGAGATGAAGAGAGAAAGCGATTAAGTGTGGGAGAGAAAGAGCGTGCGATAGAGAGAGACATTGATAGAGAGAGAGAGATAAAGAGACAGAGAACGAGAGTGAGATAGTCGACTCTCTCTCTCTCTCATCACTCTCTCTCTCTCTCTCTCTCTCTCTCTCCTCTCTCTTTCTTCTCTCTCTCTCTCTGTGTCTCTGTGTACTCTCCTACCATCTGTTTCTCTTTCTCACCGACTATCTCACTCTCGTTCTCTGTCTCTTTATCTCTCTCTCTCTATCAATGTCTCTCTCTATCGCACGCTCTTTCTCTCACACACTTAATCGCTTTCTCTCTTGATCTCACTCTCTGTCCCTCACTCACTAACTCTCTCACTCTCTCTCCCTCTTTAGCCTGTTTGACCTGATAATCAACTGTCTCTCCTCCTCTTGTCTCTCCTCATCTGCTCTCTTCCTCCACTGGTCTCTCCCACTCTAGTCTCTCCTCCTCTTGTCTCTCCTTCTCTGGCCTCCCCCCTCTTGTCTCTCCACCATTTGTCTCTCCTCCGCTTGTCTTTCCTCCTCTGGTTTCTCCTCCTCCGGTCTCTCCTCCTCTTGTCTCTCCCACTCTTGTCTCTCCTCGTCTGGTCTCTCATCCTCTGGTCTCTCCTCCTATGGTCTCTTCTCCTCTTGTCTCTCCTCCTCTTGTCTCTCCTCCTCTGGTCTCTCCTCCTATGGTCTCTTCTCCTCTTGTCTCTCCTCCTCTTGTCTCTCCTGCTCTGACTCTGTCTGTGACTCTGAGTGAACCACACAGTAGAGTCGATGGCCACTTGGTGTCTGGTGGTACTTGATTGTAGTGTCACTCACACACACACACACACACACACACACACACACACACACACACACACACACACACCACACACACACACACACACACACACACTCACTACCTCACTTACTCACCCACTTACCCTGTGTGTGTGTGTGTGTGTGTGTGTGTGTGCATTTGTTTGTGTGTGTGTGTGTGTGTGTGTGTGTGTGGTGTGTGTGTGCGCGCGCGTGTGTGTGTGTGTGCGTGTGTGTGCGTGAAACCCAAGCCCGCCGATGTATCCTATCACAGACTCACGTATTGATTTTCCCATGTCTGCGATGCCAGACAATCTCTCCCCTCCGCTAGCCTTTGTGTGTGTGTCCTTATTGTGTGTCCTCTCATTGTGCGTCCTCCAGTCTGTGCGTCTCGTCTTTGTGTGTCCGTGGGTGTTGTGTTGTGTTGTGTTGTCGTGCCAGAGCTCCCGGGGCTGTCGTGTGTACAACACTCATTGTGCGCAGACATAAAGGGTGTGTGTGTGTGTGTGCACGCAACTACACAGTCTGCATGAGGCCTGGACGCAGGTACACACACACACACACACACACAAACACACACACAGGGGGCACACACACATGCATGCAAGAACACACACACACGCATGCAGGAACACACACACACACACACACACACACACATATACAGACACACACACACGCATGCAGGAACACACACATGCAGGGACGGACACACACACACACACACACACACACACATACAGGGACACACACACACACACGCATGCAGGAACACACATACACACACACACACACACGCATGCAGGAACACACACACACACACACACACTCAGGAACACACACACACATGCAGGAACACACACACACACACGTGCAGCAACAAACACAAACACACGTATGGGTGCATGCACGCCCTCCAACACACACAAACACAGGCATGCAATCATTTAGAGACACACAATCTATGCATGTGCACATTTAATCGTGCACACACACACACACACACACACAGTTTCCTCTCCGTCTTCATCATTCTCTTCTTCGATTGTTATTCTTCCGTCCTGTTTGATTGAGATAATAGATCAGCACGATGTTTGAGAACTACCAAACACTAACAAAACTGCTCAATGAGTCACCTACAGTTCTGTACAACTCTCCCCCCTTTCCTCTCCTCCCTCCCTCTCTCCCTCCCTCTCATCTCTCCTCTTTCCTCTCCCCTCTCTCCCCCCTCTCTTTCTCCTCTCTCCTCTCTCTCCTCCTTCCTCATTCTCCTTTCTTTTCTCCCTCTCCTCTCTCTTCACTCTCACTAAAGGGGGTGTTATAATAATATTGCGTGACAATACTGTACCGGGGCTGTACTCGAACTGAACTATTTTCCATGGCAGTTTGTCTGACACAGAAGATGTGGTGGGGGGCCGGTAGCTCAGGAGATAAGAGAGAGCGGCTGTCTGGTTACCAGAAGGTTGCCGGTTCGATCCCCCGGGGCTCCTCCCCCTCCTAGCTAAGTGTCCAGTTGTCCCCTGAGCAAGACACCACCTAACCCTGACTGCTCCTGACGTGTTGGTTGTTACCTTGCATGGTTGGCACCGCCGTCGGTGTATGAATGGGTGAATGTGAGGCAATACTGTAAAGCACTTTGGATAAAAGTGCGATATAAATGCAATCCATTTACCATTTACTAAGAAATGTTGCCATGACAACTTGCGTCTGACGTATAGAAATATATACGTTTATTATAGATATATATATATTTTGTATTATTATATATTATATTATTTTTTTCACGTATTTGTTTCCACAACTCCACAACTATCTCTCTCTTTTTT
>PIJE02003370.1:29936-41393 GCA_002895965.2 Coryphaenoides rupestris | reverse complement strand
CCAAAGGTATTCCAACCAATGACGACAGTGGTGTTAAAGCCATTGTAAGAGATGCCGTCAACTTCCTGTCTGTTTTTGCATTTGGTTCTCAATCAATTCAATTCAATTTTATTTGTATAGCCCTGAATCACAAGACAGTCTCAACGGGCTCTCCTCTCCCTCCTCCCCACATAGGTCTTACATGACTCCTGTCTCTTTTTCCTGGCAGCTTTATTTTCTTCTTTCTCTTCCTCAGCTGTTTTTTTGCGCTTGGCGTGTTTGGTTGTGTAAGCCGTTACTAGGGGGCTCTGGAGTCGGGAGCTTTTCCATTTTGTCAGTCAAACCAGAAATCCTGCTGCCTGCCCGTGAACGAGCAGAGAGGACCGCCTCTTTATGGAGTTCTCTTTCTTGATTGGATAAGGTTGGAACGGGATACCAGAATCTTTTTCTCCCCGTTTACTGCTGAGCAGAAGAACTGGGAGACCCATGTTACTGACCAAACACTCAATACCATTGATGGCTGTTGGAATATAGACCCACATTTATTTTAATAAATGATATATAAAAATATAATTTCAGCAACTTTAAGCGATGCATTTCAATGACCTGCCTTGGTTGTTTCTGGGTAACCTTCCTGGTGGCTGACGCCTGAAACTCAGTGCTTCGTATGTGTCGTATATTGGCGTGAGGGATGGAGGGAGACATATTCATTCATTGGTTTCATACAAAGAGGCAGGAAAGACTTCAGTTCAGATTTAACCTGGACTCTTGTTCCCCTTCCCCCTTCTGCTCTGTTCAACTGCCACAGGCAACTGCCACAGGCAACTGCAACGGGCAACCGCATGTTGCTAGCCACCCCTGCAACCAGCCTGGAGAAGACCAAGACCCAGCCACGCTTCTGCCAGGAAGGACTGCAGCCGAAGGCCCCATGCTCCAGGAGGGAGATGGGGGAATCGAGCCACGTCGCCTGGTGGAGGGTTGCCCTACCGGGGCTGTTCCGGCCCTCCAACGCTCCACCACGGCCTAGCTGCCGATCCCCTACCCAGCCGATCCAGACAGCCCGGCAACACCCACACCCAGAGACACCTCCGCCAGTCAAGGCAGCAGCCCAGGCCTCCGGTCTCCAGGGTGGAGGGGGTTGTTGGGTATGGTAACCCTTTAATTGAGTCCAGTTTATTGTGGGTTTTTTTTGGATGGTTGGTGGGGGGGGGGGGGCTTCCCCAACCTCAATTTGGTGTTGGGGGTATGTGGGAGTGTGTTTGTTTGGTGGCTGGCTTAATTAGCCTCACCTGGCCCAGTTAGAGTCTGTGGTGCATTGACTAATCAGTGGCTAAGTGGCAAAGTCAGCCATCACCCCACACACTCAAAGAGTACTAGCATGCTAGCATGTACCATCTGCTCTGTTCATGTCTCTCATCATGTCATGTCTTCAAACTTACAATAAACCAGAATTTTCACCACCATCCTGCCTGTGTACTTTGGGAGGAGCCCCAGGAAAGCCACATTATGTGGCAACAAGGTTTGTTACAACAAGCAAGGGCTCAACCTAGCAATTATGAGAGCTTGAAACTTGTTCTATTCAGCTAGCATTTATGAAGTGCTTGAAACTAGTTCTATTCAAATCTTACTGTACCGTCAGTGATATATTATTGTTGTTATATTATTATTTACATATTAGGGACTTTGTTTTCAAGGAAGTATGAGCAAAATCTGTTATGGTGCAAACAAACAATCGTTATGGTTCATGACGACATCTCAGGAACCTGGCTTCCATCTCAGGAACCTGGCAAAGATCCGACCTCTGCTCTCCCAAACAACTGCTGAACGCCTCATCCATGCCTTTGTTTCATCCCGCCTGGACTATTGCAATGCCCTCCTGGTGGGGGCATCTGCAAAATGCATAAACCGGCTGCAGTATGTCCAAAATTGTGCTGCTCGTGTTCTCACCCACACCTCCCGCCGTGAGCACATCACTCCAGTGTTATTCAGCCTACACTGGCTCCCTGTCAGCTCACGCATTGACTTTAAAGTTCTAACCCACACCTACCAAGCCATCCATGCCACTGGCCCATCCTACCTCTCTGACCTTATCAAACTGTCCTGCCCAACACGTACACTCCGCTCCTCCAGCTCCATCTCTCTGCAGCAGCCACGCTGCAGACTTAAAACCATGGGAGCCAGGGCATTCAGTTGTGCTGCTCCACGGCTGTGGAACTCACTCCCAGACCCCATCAAAGAGGCAGAGTCACTCAAGTCCTTCAAAGCTCTCCTCAAAACACACCTCTTTAGACTGGCATTTAAGGACCTGTGTTAAAATGTTAGTTTTTTTTGTTTGTTTGTTTTTAACTGATCCTCCTATGTACAGCGCTTTGGGTACTAGAAATGCGCTCAATAAATTTGAATTATTATTATTATTAAGTGAGACTACGAGTGACACACTGGCGATGACAGCAGCAGCACTCAAACAGCACTGGTGGAAACTTCCAGAGAGGAAGAGCTGAGAGAGGGAGGTGGTGGTGATGGGGGCGGGGAGGTGTAAGCGAGGTGTGGAGGAGAGAGAGGGAGGTGTGTGGGAGAGAGGGTGGTGGAGAGAGAGAAATTGGACTACAATATAGTCCAATTCAAAGGTATTAAACTAAATTGCCTGATTACAAACGGGATATTTAAGGTAAAACAACCAATGTGACTAAATGTACAATCCAAAGAGGTAAAATATACAGTCCACAAACTCCCCTCAACCCCCCCAGTAGTTGGTGCAGTTGAACCCTTCCAGAACCTTTTATCATCCCCCATTCATTTCAATGGGGAAACATTTCTGGAAAATGTTGAATATTTCGGAAAGTATGAAGGGTATCAATAAGAAAAGTCATAGCAATCGATTCCTAGTTGAGCTGAATCTTTTAAACTTTGAATGGAGTTTCTACGTTGAAAACTGTGGGAGGAGATACATGCCAAAAAAGACGGCGGAATAATAATAACTAGTAAAAATTCCAGGGAAATTTTGAGGGTGCCTGCTGCCATATAAGCAAGCGATAACACACACACACACACACACACACACACACACACACACAGATGTGTAGGAGAGGAGTAGAGAGATACACGTATGTACTTTGAAGTAATGTTTCATTAGCACACTAACAATACCTAAAAATAAAACTGTACTTTTGTATTAGCAAGGTCATTACTAGGTCTTGATCTTAAATCAACAATTACATACACAAAGCACACACACAGCATAAACACAACATTAAATACATAGGCCTGTACTCAAAAACACACACACACACACACACACACGCACACACACACACACACACACACAGCATAAACGCCCCCTAAACACATGTGTGTGTGTCTCTCTGTGTTTGGCGAGGGGGCGTGGCTACGGCATCACCGCCATAGCCACGCCCCTTCTGTGTGCGCGATGAGGGGGCGTGGCTATGGTGTCACTGCCATTGGCGCCACATAACAAGCGGGACAAAAACTGCTTCGTCATTGTTGTCATGTAATTTAATGAGCTGATTCGGTGGGGTGTCCTGTCATTTCGAGGCTCATAAATCAAAAAGTATAAGTCCGTTTGTTTCCATAGTTACATATATGTGACCATCACGAGTGTACCTACATTTTGATGTATAGATTACGTATGTGGAGTTAATATTGTGGGCGGGATGGCAGTTTAAAAAATAGATTTTTTTTTTTTTCGTCTGCTCTCCGCTCTAACCTGACGTCACCCGCTCTGTCCCGGCACAATACACACCCATGTTAAACTGTCTGAGGAGCTGAAAAATCAATTAAGTCTGAACTGTAATTGTGTCAAAAGTATGAATGTTATGAAAATTGTGAAATCATGTGTGAATTCATCCAAGTTTCCTGAACGTTTTAATGTTTGAATGGAGTTTCTACCTGAATGTATGACTGAATGGGAAGAGGTTGAATATGAGTGGTTTTGGACACATTTTGAACACTCACCCCCATTCATTTCAATGGGGCAAAAATGCTGTTAAATGTTGAATATTTCGGAAAGTAATAATGGTATGTACAAACAAAGTAGTAGCACTCGATTCCCGATCAAGGCGCACGTTTTGATGTATTTTTTGCGTGTGTGCTGGCAACGCTGTGAGACTAGTTCCGCGCCGAAAAAACGGCGGAGGAATAAATAAAAAAGATAAGTATGCAGGAGAGTAATAGAGTGCTTTGCATTGCAAAGGCACCCTAATAACTAGAAAAATTCCAGGGAAATTTTGAGGGTGCCTACTAAGCAAGCAATAACACACACACACACACACACACACACACACACACACACGTAGGAGAGGAGTAGAGAGATACACGTATGTACTTTGAAGTAATGTTTCATGAGCAATACCTAAAAATAAAATTGTACTTTTGTATTAGCAAGGTCATTACTAGGTCTTGATCTTAAATCAACAATTAGGTCTACATACACAAAGCACACACACAGCATAAACACAACATAAAATACATAGGCCTATACTCAAAAACACACACACACACACACACACACAGTATACAGACAAAAAAATAATTGTGTGTTATATGAAATGACGGCCACACCCCTTCTCACACGTGTGTGGGGGCGTGGCTATGGCGTCACCTCCATAGCCACGCCCCTTCTGTGTGCACGACGAGGGGGCGTGGCTATGGCGGGGGCCTATACTCAAAAACACACACACACACACACACAGCATAAACGCCCCCTAAACACACGTGTGTGTGTGTCTCTGTGTTTGGCGAGGGGGCGTGGCCCCTTCTGTATGAGCGACGAGGGGGCGTGGCTATGGCGTCACCGCCATTGGCGCGACGAGGGGGCGTGGCTATGGCGTCACCGCCATTGACACCATTTTGATTGGCGCCATTTTGGCGTCTATAAATATTACACCACCACACGCCATTACGCCAAACACAGACGCCATTTTGACACCATTTTGATTGGCACCATTTTGGCACAACATAAAACACAACATAAAATACATAGGCCTATACTCAAAAACACACACACACACACACAGCATAAACGCCCCCTAAACACACGTGTGTGTCTCTGTGTTTGGCGAGGGGGCGTGGCTACGGCGTCACCGCCATAACCACGCCCCTTCTGTGCGCACGGCCATAGTCATGCCCCTTCTGGGGGGGCTCTAGAACATTCCCCGTGAGAAAATGGCGGCAATATGAATACTGCTTGAAACAGAGTGGCTGGACTCGTCACTTCGAGGCTCACGAGCCTTCTGTGTGCGCGACGAGGGGGCGTGGCTATGGTGTCACCGCCATTGGCGCGACAAGGGGGCGTGGCTATGGCCTCACCGCCATAGCCACGTGTCCACAGATAACAAGCGGGGACAAAAACTGCTTAGTCATTGTCATGTAATTTAATGAGCTGATACGGTGGGGACTCCTGTCATTTCGAGGCTCATAAATCAATAAGTATAAGTGTACGTGTTGGGCAGGACAGTTTGATAAGGTCAGAGAGGTAGGATGGGCCAGTGGCATGGATGGCTTGGTAGGTGTGGGTTAGAACTTTAAAGTCAATGCGTGAGCTGACAGGGAGCCAGTGTAGGCTGAATAACACTGGAGTGATGTGCTCACGGCGGGAGGTGTGGGTGAGAACACGAGCAGCACAATTTTGGACATACTGCAGCCGGTTTATGCATTTTGCAGATGCCCCCACCAGGAGGGCATTGCAATAGTCCAGGCGGGATGAAACAAAGGCATGGATGAGGCGTTCAGCAGTTGTTTGGGAGAGCAGAGGTCGGATCTTTGCCAGGTTCCTGAGATGGAAGCCAGGTTCCTGAGATGTCGTCATGAACCATAACGATTGTTTGTTTGCACCATAACAGATTTTGCTCATACTTCCTTGAAAACAAAGTCCCTAATATGTAAATAATAATATAACAACAATAATATATCACTGACGGTACAGTAAGATTTGAATAGAACTAGTTTCAAGCACTTCATAAATGCTAGCTGAATAGAACAAGTTTCAAGCTCTCATAATTGCTAGGTTGAACCCTTGCTTGTTGTAGCAAATCTTGTTGCCACATAATGTGGCTTTCCTGGGGCTCCTCCCAAAGGACACAGGCAGGATGGTGGTGAAAATTCTGGTTTATTGTAAGTTTGAAGACATGATGATGAGAGACATGAACAGAGCAGATGGTACATGCTAGCATGCTAGTACTCTTTGAGTGTGTGCGGTGATGGCTGACTTTGCCACTTAGCCACTGATTAGGTAATGCACCACAGACTCTAACTGGGCAAGGTGAGGCTAATTAAGCCAGCCACCAAACAAACACACTCCCACATACCCCCAACACCAAATTGAGGTTGGGGAAGAGCCTCCCCGCCCCCCACCATCCAAAAAACCCCACAATAAACTGGACTCTATAAAAGGGTTACCATACCCAACAACCCCTCCACCCTGGAGACCGGAGTCCTGGGCTGCTGCCTTGACTGGCGGAGGTGTCTCTGGGTGTGGGTGTTGCCGGGCTGTCTGGATCGGCTGGGTAGGGGATCGGCAGCTAGGCCGTGGTGGAGCGTGTTGGAGGGCCTGGAACAGCCCTCTGTAGGGCCACCCTCCACCAGGTGACATGGATCGATCCCCCATCTCCCTCCTGGAGCATGGGGGCCTTCGCAGTGCAGTCCTTCCTGGCAGAAGCGTGGCTGGGTCTTGGTCTTCTCCAGGCTGGTTGCAGGGGTGGCTAGCAACATGCGGTTGCCCGTTGCAGTTGCCTGTGGCAGTTGCCTGTGGCAGTTGAACAGAGCAGAAGGGGGAAGGGGAACAAGAGTCCAGGTTAAATCTGAACTGAAGTCTTTCCTGCCTCTTTGTATGAAACCAATGAATGAATATGTCTCCCTCCATCCCTCACGCCAATATACGACACATACGAAGCACTGAGTTTCAGGCGTCAGCCACCAGGAAGGTTACCCAGAAACAACCAAGGCAGGTCATTGAAATGCATCGCTTAAAGTTGCTGAAATTATATTTTTATATATCATTTATTAAAATAAATGTGGGTCTATATTCCAACAGCCATCAATGGTATTGAGTGTTTGGTCAGTAACATGGGTCTCCAGTTCTTCTGCTCAGCAGTAAACGGGGAGAAAAAGATTCTGGTATCCCGTTCCAACCTTATCCAATCAAGAAAGAGAACTCCATAAAGAGGCGGTCCTCTCTGCTCGTTCACGGGCAGGCAGCAGGATTTCTGGTTTGACTGACAAAATGGAAAAGCTCCCGACTCCAGAGCCCCCTAGTAACGGCTTACACAACCAAACACGCCAAGCGCAAAAAAACAGCTGAGGAAGAGAAAGAAGAAAATAAAGCTGCCAGGAAAAAGAGACAGGAGTCATGTAAGACCTATGTGGGGAGGAGGGAGAGGAGAGCCCGTTGAGACTGTCTTGTGATTCAGGGCTATACAAATAAAATTGAATTGAATTGATTGAGAACCAAATGCAAAAACAGACAGGAAGTTGACGGCATCTCTTACAATGGCTTTAACACCACTGTCGTCATTGGTTGGAATACCTTGGATCCGGTGCTGGATTTCTGGATCTGGCGACTCTACGCTGGAAATCATGCAAGCCACTCGGTTTGGAGGGACCACGACATCAAGGAGGGCTTCCAGACCGAGTGGGAGGAGGTTGGGGGGTACATGGATAAATGGGACAGGGCCCTACTCTGGTGGGGGCATCTGGAGGACTTGCGATAAAGTGTTCATACTGCAGACGTGAGTCTTCTTCAACCAGAGATATATTCTAATGAAATAGGTGTGTTTGTCAAAGTAGCACAGTATAGCACAAGGTCATCCTGGTCAATGAAATTCTTGAGCGAAAACTCCAACACATGAACTGACATACATTCTGATTAATGTAAAGAATAAAGACATAAAACATATATGAGAGGCCATGAAATGCTTGAATTCCAGGCATCCTCAACCATGCAAACAAATAATATGTGTACATGCATGTATGCAACTGCATGCATGCATACAGACAGACAGACAGACAGACAGACAGACAGACAGACAGACACACACACACACAAACTTACATTCCAGATTTTAAATAGCATGTGTTGCATGTCTATGTACAACAAATAATAATGTCTTGTAAGAATTCAGTGTCCCTTCCCCAGTGTGATGTTGGATACAGAAAGAAACTATGTTGAATTTGTTTTCTGATGTATTGATATATCCCAGCTGGCGGCGTACGTGATGGCTGCCGTGTTGCGAGCTCCCGTACGACGACGCAATTTTTTCTTATTTCTTCTTTTAATTGCGACTATCCTTGCACAGGAAGTTAGCAGTAAGTTCACTTACGACAGTTGCCCACTTCTGGAGTTTTTCAAGTCTTTCGACTCGGACGTCCTGCCCGGAGTCGTAGCTGGACTATCTCCGTCCATCTTAGGCGCGATCACACGCAAGCGTCGCCGACGGAGAGGGAAGCGAGCCGGTGTGCTAGTCAGGCTGCAACGTCGTGCCAATCGACCTCCACTACCTACCATTCTACTGGCTAATGTACAGTCTCTGGACAATAAGTTATGCGAGCTACAGGCTCGTATTCAATTCCACCGGGAAACAAAGGACAACTGCATCATCTGCCATACGGAGACATGGATGTCGAAGGGGGTTGCCGACTCAGCCATCGAACTGCCATTTCAAACAACAAAAACAACTGCCATTTCAAACAACAAAAACAACTGCCATCTCAAACAAAAACAACTGCCATTTCAAACAAAAACAACTTCCATTTCAAACAAAAACAACAGCCATCTCAAACAACAAAAACAACTGCCATTTCAAACAACAAAAACAACTGCCATTTCAAGCAAAAACAACTGCCATTTCAAACAAAAACAACTTCCATTTCAAACAAAAACAACAGCCATCTCAAACAAAAACTGCCATTTCAAACAACAAAACAACTGCCATCTCAAACAACAAAAACAAGTGCCATCTCAAACAACAAAACCAACTGCCATCTCAAACAACAAAAACAACTGCCATCTCAAACAACAAAAACAACAGCCATCTCAAACAACAAAAACAACTGCCATTTAAAAAAAAAACAACTGCCATTTAAAAAAAACAACTGCCATTTCAAACAAAAACAACTTCCATTTCAAACAAAAACAACAGCCATCTCAAACAACAAAAACAACTGCCATCTCAAAGAACAAAAACAACTGCCATTTCAAACAACAAAAACAACTGCCATTTCAAACAACAAAAACAACTGCCATCTCAAGCAAAAACAACTGCCATCTCAAAGAACAAAAACAACTGCCATTTCAAACAACAAAAACAACTGCCATTTCAAACAAAAACTGCCATCTCAAACAACAAAAACAACTGCCAACTCAAACAAAAACTGCCATCTCAAACAACAAAAACAACTGCCAACTCAAACAAAAACTACTGCCATCTCAAATCCAGAGTGTACAATGCAGATGAAGATCGCAGAAAAGTCGTTGGCTGTAGGTGGCTGACTACAGCGTAATTTGTCAGGTAAGTAATCTTCACCTCTGTTACAGGTGATAAGCTGTCACACTCACAGGGCTAAACAAAGCAAAAACTAAGACTGACACAGTATAGTAACAACTATACAAGCTTTCAATCGGACTAGGTGAAAACAATGAATTCAGCTAAAACTCAGTTAAAACAAGCTAGAAAAAAGCTAAAATCACAGGCGGAGAAGCGGCGAACAAACAACGCCAGGGTCCTCTCCCCTCGATATATAATGATATAATGTATCTATATATATAGATAGACATCACCATCTGGGAGGTAAAGGAGCAGATGTTATTACTAGGTCTTCTGAAACTTCTGAAGTCCGACAATACTAGCGAGCGCCTGCCCCCCCCCTCCCTCTCTCTCTCTGTCTTATATAAAGCCATTGCTAGGCCACTTCTCTGCTTCCCTTCCATTGTTGTGTAACACGTGTGCGACTAGATAGTGGTACTGACATGCGGTTCAAAAACATCCTTTGAGCACCTTTCCTTTTCGTGAAATCAATGGTACAGGTTGTATTTTCTGTATATCGACAGAAATGACATTGCCTATTTCATAGAACGCCCTGTTGTATCTTGTACAGATAAATCAGTTTGGCTAATAGGATTTATGTTTTAGCTGCTGAGCTTGTGATTTCTTTGAAATTATGCAGTGGGCAGAGGCTAGGTTGTGTTCATGGTTTGTCAAGTTATATTCTACTTGACTGACAAAGTTAAGCCCATGTTAGACAGCAGCGGTTGAACAAGTGTAAAGGACAAAATGCATCCGGTACATGCATAAATACAAATCGATGATGAAACATTACAACACGCGAACACATCAATCACAGTCTTGAAAGAGAAAATGTTGAATTTCTTTCAGTGCTCTAGATGCACTGTAGTCCTATTCATTGAGTTGAATATGTGGCGAATGGTTGATTTTGGTCCATTTGTGTATGTTTGAGTAACAGCACAACATACCTGGCCGATGGTGGATGTTGTCCAGGGATCCACACTTGGAGGTCACGTGGCTCAGATCGATCTTCTTGTTCTGGATCTGCACCTGCGGAGGCGGGAAGTGTTGGCGGAGCGGAGATTCAAAAGGGCGGCTAGTTCGTAGTTCTCAGTAAGGTCACACAGACACTCGTATCTGCACACGGTGTTCTCACAGAGGGGCAAAGGAAAGTCCCAGAGTTATCTTTAAACTTTAAAGACGTGCTAATGATAGTGTTGTTAGCATGGTGTAATTTCTGACTAATTCAAAGGAAAGTGTGCCTCGTATTGTTTAATAATTACAGCTCACTATTAGTATGATTGTACCCCAATGTATAAATATAAAATGTAACCCATGTTAATTAACTGAGTTCAGTTGCCATTGTTAAATACCATTGTCCCACACATGCTGTGGATACATCAAGCATGAACAGATACAAAACCTGCTGAACGTACAGAATCAAACGGAACGCATTTAGAGAGAGAGCGATAGAGAGAGGGAGAGGGAGAGAGAGAGAGGGGGGAGGGACAGAGACAGAGAGACAGAGAGAGAGAGAAGAAGAATTTTTTTTTAAATGAAATACACGACAGGGTATTGAACCACAACATTAGATATGGGGCTGCTGTGGTTTCTTCCCCATCACACACCCTGTGGACCTGAAAAGACAAATGAAGTGAATTTATCCAGCAAGATTCGCTAACCTATTTGGTTAGCACCCCAAGCATTTGAAGGTTATGCAAAGGATCTAGATAGATGGAAAGAACATTCATAAGTTCACTTCAATCACTCCATGTCCTCAGCTGCCAGTCAACTTGATATCACATCCTCATTATGGTCTATGTGTGTGTGCTTGGTTGGTTGGTGGCTGGTTTTTAAGGAGCCTCACCTGGCCCGAGTCAGGCTGGTTAGACTCGTGGGCTCTGGGGGGAGGCTGCACACCTGTGGTGCACCGAGGAGGAGCTGCACTAACATGTTAGTATTT